>OZ012695.1:345532-373032 GCA_963942565.1 Maea johnstoni | reverse complement strand
ATGACATAATATTATATAGGTGCCCCCCATAGCCAAGCAAATCAACAAAAAAAATCAAAACTTAAAAAAAGTTATTATTTTAGGTATTTTACAAGTGCAGCTCATTTTAAGAGGGAAACTACTTTACACCTATCCCTACTCTATGTAAAATATAAACAGTCCATACACGTTATATTGGTGTAAAGTTGATATTCCTTCCTCTATCACTTACGATAGGGGAATCCCCAATAGTCGAGCGGCCTAAAGGTGTTGCCACTGACTGGTCACTGCCTGTCATATACCGAAATATCTGACTCTCCAACAGCTATGGTGGCGATTTTCTATGCTTATTTATCTATTTCTGGACGTTTATTGGTTATGTTACTATCTTCTATTGCTGTTGTGGAGTCAGAACGCCACCTGTGTTAAAATCTGCCCAGTTTCTGCAGCAAAAATGCTGCAGACGTTTTTGGCCTATCTAAACGGATCTGCCTATCAAAACCGGTCGCAATCCCTTCCCACTACTAAAGACATTTGTTCCAGGCGAACCTTCCCCACTGTCATCCCATATTTTATTAAATAAACTTACATTTTGATCTGGAGGCCGTTAAAAATTCTCGGAGGCACCATTTTGAATGTATGAATCATGCACATGCGCCAAAAAAAGGCAATCACTCTTCATGTGAATGTATCTGTAGGATTTGGCTGTGAGAGTTTGTTTGAGACTGTTAACACAGGTGGCGTTCTGACTCCACAACAGCAATAGAGATAGTAACATAACCAATAAACGTCCAGAAATAGATAAATAAGCATAGAAAATCGCCACTATAGCTGTTGGAGAGTCAGATATTTCGGTCTATGCCTGTCAGTGGCCAAGTTTAATCTTGTGCAAGGCGTGTGAGGAAGTTACAAGTGACTAGCGGTAAGTTTCCCGGGTATTCTGGCTTTTCTCAACTTGTGCGAGACATGTGAGAATATTACAAGTGACTAGTTGTGGGTTTCCCTGGGTACTGCGGCTTACCCCAGCATTACCAACTTAACAATCACTGTCTACCCTCAATATGTCAAAAGTGTGTCCGTACACGAAATTCAAAAAAATATATATTTTAATTTGAAATCATTATAATTGTTCCTATGGACCAGAAAGGTATATGATACATGAGAGTAGTACATATTGAGCATACTGTCCAAACAGCACCATAACACATATAAATATAGGTATTAAGAAAGCAATAAATCAAATATCACCATTTTCTACCTTCATACCTGTTTGTGTAAACATGGATATTAGGATAAGTTACATCTAGTGTTGGAAGTAGAATCATTTGCAAATTCTGAAATTCAAATCAAACGATCCGTACACCTAATGTTTTACGTAATTATTAAAGTACACAGTGGAAAGTGTCATTTCTGCCATCATTTATACATATTCTATGCTCTGTTTTGAGTCCCCTAATTATCTAAGTAAACAGTGGAAAAGTGTCAATATTCTGCCATCATACATATTCTATGCTGTTTGAGTCCCTGGTGTGAGTGTGTCACTAGGGAGGGAGACACGTGGTTGTCGTTGATCTATGATGAGTAAGATGATTCGCACAGGAATGCTGTCACTGGGGCTATAATCAACATGAGATCCACGCGAGCTCCGACCAGTGTTTATTCAGTGTGTGCAAGAACGGATCTAATGAAGATTTTGTTGTTTTTGGCCAGAAATTTGAATCTCGCGCTGGAATGGAGTCCTCCCATTGGTCCGCTGGTCACCATGACAGCACGCCTCACTCTGGGTGGTTACCCTGGATACAGGCCTTGAGTTTCCCTAGAAATGTGTCGTCAGGATCTAAGATACATGTACTTTTGAAATAACTTAACTATAGATTTGAAAATAACTTGGGTATAAACAAGATCATAAATACAGTTCAAGGAAAGATGTAAAAGTTCTGATTAACAGAATTAATAATAGAACCAGAGAAGTTGATTAGAGGGAATAGTGAATGTGCTCAGATCCACTGCATGTATAGAATACCTCGAGTGGTGCAGCTAGAGTACTAGCGTGCTGCAGCAACTGATAGCAGGTCTGCAACCAAAAATAGACTCACACACAGTGAGTTTTCCTCTGCTGCATGCATGGATGGCTAGACTCACTTTCCAGTCTAGTTTAGACATAAATATTAACCCTACCTGTTTTCTGTTATCATACCTGATGGTCGGATTTAGCCCCATTTCATATAAAGTATGCTAGCAGCTTGATATCCTATAGCACAGCAAATACAATTTGTTTAAATTCACTCTCAAAGTGACAAGCTAATGGTTAGAAAAAAACTATGATATCACCTGCTATGCCAATTTTAAGTGAGTAAAATCAAACCATTCATGCGTTTAGAAAAATATCATCAAATTTGTCAGAGTTATTTTGGGTTTCAATAAGTTAATAAGATTAACTTAATAAGATTATATCTAGAACCTTAGATGAATAAAGGAATGGATATATGTAGCGATAGAACAATGCGCTAAAGTAAAGGCCTGACTATCCCAGGGTTCTCGAATCTGACCTAAGTGTGACCACTAGCAGACAAAGACCAATGAGAGCTCTTGTATCCTTTACATTACAGGGAAACTTGCGCTCCAACATGCGCAGAACACAACTTTTGGGCTTTTATTATTATTATTATTATTATTATTATTATTATGACTAAAAATAAAATTGATACAGAGAATAACATAACATTCCCTAAATATCTGTCAAGTTTGTATTTGCTATGGGTATCAACACTGGATGAACTTAGGGTAGATTGCTTTACCATTAAAAGTGCACAGCATTGCTTTGTGGCTTCAAATAACAGAGAAAATCAATTCAGAATATATGCCAATTGAAAAGATTGGCAGCCAAACAATAAGATACCCTGAGTATTGAATTGCACTTGTGAAGTTTAGGTATGGACAGAGAAGTTGCAATCAACATTCCTGGTATGGACAAACATACTTAAAGGGCAAATGCACCATCGGAAAGATTTAGGTTTAAAAAGAGCTTTTACATGTCACCTTTTGAATAAGACCTCCCCTGAACCTGTCCTCTTCAGCACTACTCAGTTATATCTTACAGAAGTTCAGCAAGCACCAGTCCTGAGGCAGCTATACAGGGCCTCCATGCATCCCAAGATGCACTCTGTTTTTGACACCTTCTTAGCACCAGCCTGTGTCACTAGTGCTTAAGAGATAGCAGTAGCAGGGCAGTCTGGCTTTCCCTTTCTTGCTAATTTTTATTTGGCTCATCCCTGATCACGTTTTTTGGAAGCAAATAAAACTTCAAGAAGTAAAACTTACATAGTATGGCAGAATTGAGCTATTCAGGAATTTGGAGGAATGGAAATATCTGACTCACCTAGGGAACTTCTCCCATAGACCCACATGATCCTTTACTCAATGGTGCCAGGTTCTTTACTCAAAGATAGCATCTTGATAACAGGAAGTGAAGGAATACACATACTAATATGTCCTACACTATTCCCATGAGTAACTGCTAACTGACACAAGTGTTGCAATTTCCTGTAAGTGATTAGCACAAACTGATTTCATAGCAATTAGGACGTAATGGTTTCTACCCAACAATAAGCTACAAATCAAAGACAAGGCACATTATATAACTTCCAAGGATTGTTGGAATATACAATAGGAAATTGAAGAAGTTCAATCTTTGGGAATTGTGATAACTTATTGAAAGCCAGTAATGAAAATCTAAGCAGGAAAGGGGAGCCCAGCCCCCTATTACTGCTATCTCTTAAGCACTAGTGACACAGGCTGGTGCTTAGAAGGTGTCAAAAACAGAGTGCATCTTGGGATGCATGGAGGCCCTGTATAGCTGCCTCAGGACTGTTGGTTGCTGAACTTCTGTAAGCTATAACTGAGTAGTGCTGTAAAGGAAAGGTCCGGGGGAGGTCTTATTTGAAAGGTGACATGTATAAGCTCATTTTAAACCTAAATCATTCTGATGGTGCATTTGCCCTTTAACCACTTTCCCTGGTTTGGTACAATAAAACTTATCTGATGTATGAAAAATAACCTCTTAAAAAACTGAAAGATGGCTTAGAACTAATATATAATTGTTTTCTTACAAAGAAACAAGCATAGATAGTGACAAAATAGACAGTTAAATAATACATTAGAATTAGAAACTGATATTGAGACAAAGACAACATGGCCGCCATAGAAAGAAACACTGCACTGGCCCTGTTATTCAAGACATGAAAACAAATACTTCTGAACTATATTTCACTATAAAAATACCATGTTCCCCTGAACATATATCTCTGCTAATACATTTTTAAGTTTCAGGTTTTTCTATCAAAGGGCATGGGAGAAGTTAGAAAACAACTAGAGGCTCCACTAGAAGCTCTCTTTCAGCTTGTGATGTTATAAATGAACCAAAATGCATAAGCTGTTGAAAGTTAAAAAATCATATAGAAAAAAATAGACAGGATATGCCTCTAAAACATGGCTTAAAATTAAGTTTGTAATATGTTCTTCCAGAAAAAAAATATTTCTAAACAATAAAGTGCATAAGCAATGTGGTTTTAGATGCAGATTAAAAGGCTGCATGGGTATAATGGAATTTGGAGACAAAATGGCCACCTCTGAAAAAACGCTGGCCTGAATAGGATTTTTAAGACATGAAAAAAATACTTCGATGCTGCATTTTACTATGAAAATTTCAGGATGCCTTAATATATATCACATCTAATGGCAACCAAACTTTGAAGCTTTTAGAACAAAAAATATGGGAGAAATTAAAGAAGAGCTGTTATGATATTTTTAACTTCTTCCTGGTAAAATCTAAAGCAGTAAGTTATGCATTTTATAAAGGTAGAGACATGGTTAATGGTCTCAAAATGGTACACAATAAGTTCATCATACACGTTTGTGTACAGTAATTACCTAAGCTATGACCAGGTTCCATCCAAATAATCATAAATCCATAAAAAGTGGCTTGGTATAATCCGAATTGGTACCATTTAGCAGTACTGATGCATCAGCTGTTAATCCTTTTGTGTGATGAGGTATTATGAAAATTCCCATAATGCACTGCGGAATTGGTACTTCCTGTATTTGGGAGATGGGACATCTTTCCTCAAGAAATATGTTTATAAGTAATGGAAGATTTTATCCAAACCGCTCAATCTACAGACTCCAAACTTACCATATACTCAGAAAACATCTTAGGGATTTCATTAGAAGTTTTTTAATGAGAAAATTTAGTTTAGAAATATTTTATATATATTTTTTAAATGAGGCAGTAGCTTAAGCCTTTCGAATCCCTCCTATCAACATTCCTGATAGAACGTATTAACTTGAAGAATACTACGTTTCTTTCAATATTTAAGCATGAATGTGGAAAACTATTCGAAAGTAGTGAAAGGTTGGATTATGAAATCTATTTCATCTTAACCCCTCCATTGCTGAGGCTACTTTAAACCATCCAACTCGTATCATGTTGGTATTCATTTGATAGCTCTTGCTGAGTACTCTCACATGAGTAACCATATGTCAGGGTTTCAGTCGTTTTTCATTTTTCTTTTGCATAATTTTGTATTGGCCAATAAACCCTTAGCAGCATAAGGGTTAAAATATTCTCATTAGGATTCTACTGGTCAAAGATATCGCCATTGTCCCCCCCCCCCCCCCCCCCCCGCAGTCAAGAATGATTAACAAAGCTAATCCGACAGATCAAGTACCAATCCTTAACCCCTTTTGTCAGGGGGTCTGTTTTGGGAAGACTAATCTTGTTTAATTGGGTTAATTTTGGGACTGGTAGTGGAGTAAATAGCAAGTAGTTACTCTTATGCTCTTATTTGTAGTAATTTAATAGGGAAAAGCAACTCTTTAATGCAAGCATGAAGTTCAAACTGGACATTTGTGTTAGTTATCAAATAGTCAACATCCCCAAATACATATACATACAAAATGAATGAATATATAATAAATAACATTGTAAATACGTAACTAAGCAATATGAATAATAATAATACATAACTAAATGAATGAATAAACAAATAAATAAATGAATAGATAACAAGTAAATAAACAACCTGTATACCCAATTTCAACTGCCTCTTAACCCTTATGCTGCTAGTAGCCAATTTTGCTAATAGGAAATGATGCAAAAAAAGCTAAAAATGACTGAATCCCTGGCATATGGGTACTCATCTGAGTGCTCATCAAAAGCTATCGTATGAGCACCAATATGACAAGGTTTTGATGGTTTCCAAGACATCTTTTCATCCCTGTGCTTTGCACGAAAGTAGCCTTAGCATTGAAAGGGTTAAACGAAATTTCTAACACTATTTAAACGAATTCCCTACAGAGCGTGGTCTTTGATAGTCAGGAACTATCATCAGATCAGGAAAAGGCGTTGAAAAAATGCTCAGATAAATAAAACCATTCTTTTCATTTAAGAAGAAAAATGTCAGGTCAACTTTTGAAGTATGACATCTATACAGTTTTATCTGGGACTAATAAGACGTCTTTCTTTATATCAGGTTTTAGTAAACGGTTTTAGTATGGGTCGCTTGCCATGTCCAAACACCCTGGCTATATATCAACCATTACCCGGAAGGGTATGTGATCCGGCTCCAGGGTTCTAGGGTATCGGGGTCGCAGGGTAGGGTTGGCAGGGCACCCTGGCACCACGCTGTGTCCAAGACGGCTGGGTTGTGTCTCTGATATTCTCTGCGACTCCTACACCACTAGCAGTACGGTACCAGCGACGCTCCAGTACACACAGAAACACACAGAGCAGCCAAAGGAGGCCTGACAATTTTGGAAATATTTCAATTACAAAAGCATTTTTTTGAAAACATTTGAAGGAGAAATATTGATCAGAAGCCAAACAACAACTCTTCTTGAAAGATTTTGTGAACTTTCGCTTAATTATTTTCAAAAGTGTGCAAGTAGCAGACGATCCCTCTACAGGAACTCTTGAGTGTGAATGGGTTAACACAGAAACATATGCTACTCTAATCAGGCGAAAGCGGCAGCATCCTGAAACCCTAGGCCGGGTATCGTACCATTGTGGCGCTGTCAAAATGGAATTCTGGCAAATTAAACATTAGAACAGCTCGTGCAGGCCTGACGTAATTCTGCCTTATCCGGCACACAGTGATATTATCAGTTGTTCATCATCTTCATAGTTGACACAGATTTGGTTGCTATAAGTCTGGCAGAAATTGATACGACCATCTCTCGTCTGCTGTCAGTTATCTCATATATTCTGATAGAAGCAGACGAACTTCTCATCTCTCCAGTTACACACGACACACAGACAGACAGCGACAGTGGTCGTCTGCTCATCGTCATTTTAATCCTCGTTCTCCTATATACCAGAGGTCATCATTGGACACCAGCAGTTCTCAATACTGTGGACATTTTGGGAGTATTGTCATTTATACTATGGAAAAATGGAGAGGGACTTCTCAACCATTCATCGTAGTTAGGCATTTACCATTGGAGGAACGCCGCTGTGATTCGCTTTATAGTTTCAGGGGTAAGTCGCATTTCGTACTTCGTCATTTTCAGATTTTGTTCAGGAATAGCTTAGCCTTAGAAGTCAGATCGATAGACACATTGACATTCGTTGGAATAGATTCAGTTTTGAAATCTCAAATAGGCTCACTTGTATTATAATCAGATCTCTGTCTTGGACAGTTTATAGGTCCTTTGAATATTGTACTCACAGGCTGAATTTACAGAAGTGAATTTAATTGTCTCACATGTTTCTTGTACAAAACAATGATACAATCTATATCCAGAAATGTGTTAAAAAGGGACTTCTATGTTTGAGATATTGCTAACTGTGTCAGAATATCCAGCTCACTCTTGATGTTCATGGTTTGTTTTGTATCATGATGATTATACATGTTTGTTCTGCATGTTGTTTTTAGATCTTGATATTATCATGAAGTTGAACACTTGAAATTGTTTCGACATGCATATGTGACGGTTATTGGTGAATCTTTATTAGATTATCAATACATATGAATGTTGACATCTTAATACAAAAGCAAAAAAAAAATTGAATATCATTTTGTGAATGACAGGCAAGAACTAAAAGAATAACACTTGATCATCATATATCTCAATATTAGTAAATTGCTTGGATGTAAGTGACACCATCAAAAAGTCAAATGTCAATAATGTGAGCGACTTGTCAATCATATATTGAACATCTCTAAAAGAATTATCAAAATATTTATGGTGGCCCACATTCCTAGTATGGTCCAAATAACCAGGAATTAGGACCACGTGTCATTGTTCAAATGGTCAGAATTCTAAATAAAAACAATCAACAGAAGGGAAAATGTGGTTGTCATATATATGCGACATTGTTTCAATCTTAGCCTTTTATCAATGACATTTATAAGAATGCAACAAAATATTACAAATCTGTTACCAAAATTGTTACAAATGATGGAATAACAAAGGAGCAAACTATTCTTGTAGTTTGAAAATTTTCAGTTGGCTAAGGGTCAATTATAATATTTGACAGCTACTATGCACCTCTGAAGCTTTTATGAAAGGAAAGTATTAAAAATGATAGCTACTGTTCAGTTATAAATTGCTTTAAGGATTTTTTTCTCAGAGGATATTTGAAATAATTGCTACAGTGATGCATATCTCATAAGATCTCATATTTCAATCCTTCGCCAGGAAGCACAATTATCTTTGATCTCAAGAACAGTCTCCTCACCAGAAAGCAACCATAACTAATGCATTATAATATATATGCATTAATAATGCAAGAGTCCTCTTCTTTTATCTGGACAATAATATGGCTATTCAGTTAATCCAACAACTATTTTACAAATAACAGTTAAGATCCAATGACTAATGCATCATGCATTATTAATGCAAGAGTTCCTTATCCTATCTGGGTAATATCCTGGTCATTCTGGTTATCTGATAAAGCCAACAATTATTTTATAAACATAGGCAACATAAAAGCAGGCTTACTTCCCTTAACTGAACTCAGATTTTGTTTCACTTATGAAAAGATTCCTGTTGAGCCCCAATGCATTTTAAATCAAATGTCTACATAAGGGCTGATGGATGGCTGCTGTGCCACTTTGTGTGTTGCGTTGTTGCAGACACGTAGAAACATGGCTGTGTGTGTTCCATTGGCTGGGCCATGACACTTGTCCACCCAGGAGCTCATCAGTCCTAATAACTGTTCTAAGCAAGGCAGAATTTCTGCCATATTGGGGCTGTCGTGGCTAGCTGGTTGTTAGCGTTCGAGGAAACAAGAGTAGGACATCTCCAAATATGACAGGAAAAAGGACAGGCCCACTGGTACCACCTATAGGTGGCTGTGTGTACTTCTCGTTGGTCTACTGAAGGAAATGCTTGGAATTTGTATAACAGCCCTCCCGCATCTATTAGACTATTACTGGAGTGGTGCCACCTATAGGTGATTGTGTGTACTACTCTATGGTCTACTATAGGAAATGCTTCACTGATTTAGCAATTCTAGTAATTAGCGTAGAGAATTTGTCTAGCAGCCCTCCTACATCTGTTAGACTATTACTAAAGTGGTGCCACCTATAGGTGATTGTGTGTACTACTCTATGGTCTACTATAGGAAATGCTTCACTGATTTAGCAATTCTAGTAATTAGCGTAGAGAATTTGTCTAGCAGCCCTTCTTCATCTGTTAGACTATTACTAAAGTGGTGCCACCTATAGGTGATTGTGTGTACTAGTCTATGGTCTACTATAGGAAATGCTTCACTAATTTAGCAATTCTAGTAATTAGCATAGAGAATTTGTCTAGCAGCCCTCCTACATCTGTTAGACTATTACTAAAGTGGTGCCACCTATAGGTGGTTGTGTGTACTACTCTACGGTCTACTATATAGGAAATGCTTCACTGATTTAGCAATTCTAGTAATTAGCCTAGAGAATTTGTCTAGCAGCCCTCCTACATCTATTAGACTATTACTGTAGTGGTGACAAGCCCAGTTGAGCCACAGAAATATTATATAATCCTCCAATTAATGTGATGAAGCTTAATGTTGACTTGTGAGCATCAACTCAGCACCACACATTCCTACACACTCCAGCAAGTCTGTGACAACATTCAGACAGATAAATACACTCATTAAGCATGAATTCTGCTAGGACCAAGGCAGTGTTGGGTAGATGGTATTCATACACACTCCAGCAAGTCTGTGACAACATTCAGACAGATACATACACTCATTAAACATCAGCACAGAAGGGGATGTCAATTTTTAGAGACAAGGACCAACTCTAGGTACAAGGCGGCGTTGGTTAGATGGGTATTCCAACACACTCCAGCAAGTCTGTGACAACATTTACACAGATAAATACACTCATTAACTAAGCATGAATTCTGCTGGTCCAAGGCAGTGTTGGGGAATAGGTATTCAAACAAGTCTGTGACAACATTTACACAGATACATACACTCATTATAGAGCATAAATTCTGCTAGGTCCAAGGCAGTGTTGGGTAATGGGTATTCAAACAAGTCTGTGACAACATCTAGACAGATACATACACTCATCATAGAGCATGAATTCTGCTAGGTCCAAGGCAGTGTTGGGTAATGGGTATTCAAACAAGTCTGTGACAACATCTAGACAGATACATACACTCATTAGGCATGAATTCTGCTAGGTCCAAGGCAGAGTTGGGTAATGGGTATTCAAACAAGTCTGTGACAACATCTAGACAGATACATACACTCATTAGGCATGAATTCTGCTGGTCCAAGGCAGTGTTGGGTCCAACACACTCCAACAAGTCTGTGACAACATTTAGATAAATCTTAGAAGACCAATCTTAATCCAAGGATAAATACACTCATTAACTAAACATTATTTCTGCTAGGTCCAAGGCAGAGTTGTTTGTGACAATATCAATATTGGCCAATAAACCAATTTATCAACAACACCAACAACAACAACTCTCAACAAAAGAGATAAAGGCAGCTAAGACATACCCACTGTCTCTGTGCTTATAGGAGAGCCATGCACATGATGTGGCTGGTTTTCCTGTCAAATAAATGATCTTTACTCTTTTAAACTGGTTCTATACCCGACCAGGTGTAAATGATGTCAACTGCTTAGCTATTGTTATCTTCCCTATTGTATTCCCTTTCCATTATTATGAGGTAGTACCTCTCATTTCCTTTTATAATGTGTAAGTTACTGTTATGTCCAACAAGTGTCTTCACAAACAGTGTTTGGATGGTGGCACCCCTAGATAAAGAGAGCTGATGGGAGTATTTTACTTATTCTATATCAAGTGCCTCTCTATTGTTATCTGTTCTATTGTATTCCATTCCCATCAGTATGAGGTAGTTTCATTTCCTTTCTTAAATGTGTTAGTTACTGTTATGTCCAACAGGTATCAGCTTTCACAGTGTTTGGATGTTGGCAGCTCTAGATAAAAAATACTGATGGGATATATCTTACTGATTCCATATCCAGTGGCTTGCTATTGTTATCTTTCCTATTGTGTTACCTTCCTATTGTTAGGAGGTAATGTTATTTACATTCATGGGGTGCAGGTCACTGTTCTTGTATAGGTGGCACCCCCTCTCCCCCCCCCCCCCCCCCCCCCCAAGACAAAAAGAGCTGATGTCATTTACATTCATGGGGTGCAAGTAACTGTTCTGCTATTAGTGACGGTGGCATAAACAGTAACTGTGGGGTAGTCCCCCCCCCCCCCCCCCCACCCCCTAGCCCTGAGACACACTCGCCCTGATGGCCATCAATGGTGGCCTAATTGGTGAGTGATATTGATGAGGTATTGGCAGCTATCGATGATATATTGATAGCAATCGATGGAGAGAGATAGCAATTAATGTGGAGAGGAGGATATTGCCATTGATACTAATTATCTCTCCAGAGAGCTGTGAGGGGAGGAGGGGAGGGGTAGGGGACCACCCCCTTCTAGCTCCCCTGAGGGTATTTAGGGGAGATTTGTAGTAGAGATTGATCCACCGAGTCTCATGCTGATCTGTCACACAGTTTATATGGTGAATACAATATCAATATGCTGTGAAAAGATCGTAAATTACATTGAGGACATTTAGATTATGGGGAGATTTGGAAATTGACAGATTGATCCACCAAACTTCCCTGCTGATCTGTCACACAGATCATATGGTGAATACAATATGCTGTGAAAAGATTATAAATTACGTTGAAGACATTTATATATATATATACTTAGATTTAGGGGAGATCTGGAGCAGAGATTAATCCACAGAGTGTCCTGCTGATCTGTCACGCAGATCTTATGGAGAAGACAATATGTTTTGAATAGATTATAAATTACATTGAGGACATTTAGCTTCTTATATTTAGGGTAGATTTGGAGCAGAGATTAATTTACTACAGTGTCTTGCTGATCTGCCACACAGATCATATGGTGAATACAATATGGTGTGAATAGATTATAGATTACATTGAGGACATTTAGCTACTTAGATTTAGGGGAGATTTTGAGATAAATAGATTGATCCACCCAAGTTTATATAGAATGAAAATCTGTTCTGGGATTCTAATCAACCTTTTTCCCTAAGATATTTCAATTTCTAAAGTGTTCTTATCCAGAGATATAATATCCCTAAAAGTATGTGGAGTGTCTGGCCTGAATTAGAGTAGTTGACACTGACACTCAATCTGCTTAGCAAGTGGTTAAACCCCTTTCTCTGATACCAGTGGGGTATTAACCATTCCAATGCTGAGGCTACTTTCGTTCAAAGCACATGGACGCAAAGATTTTCGAAAAACCATCTAAACCCTGTCATGTTGGTATTCATTAGATAGCTCTCAATGAGTACTCTCAGATGAGTACCAATGTGCCAGGTTTTCAATCATTTTGCAGGGTTTTTTGCATCATTTTGTATTGGCAAAATTAAACACCAGCAGGATAACGGTTAAACTCATTTCTCTGCTACCAGTGGGGTATATTTATTGAAGCAGTCTGCAGAAGTGGTTTAGATAAACCATTCTCTCTACTACCAGTGGGGTACCACTTGATTTATGATGAAGGATTAATAAAGAGGCGGGTATTCTCCCTGATAAGTGGCCCTTTAACGGTGAGAACCCGGGTAGAACCGGTAGGGTGCTGGGTGGTTTCATACCCTTATCAGTACCCAGGCACCAGCTGGTTCTTATCAACAGACAACTAGACATAACAAAACCCCTACATAAGAGCCTGCCAAGCTATGGAGGCTGACCAGAAGCAATTAACAAAGGCGATTTTATTCCTGACATGACATAGAATACACAAGGATGGACATTATGTACGTGCTTGTAGGACATCTGTGTGAATTTCAACACAGATGTAGGTTGCCTGTCTAATATAGTCTTAGCCAGCTGACCAGAAGCAATTAACAAAGAGGATTTTCTTCCTGACATGACATGATATGGGCAAGGATGGACATTATACGTGCTTGTAGGACATATCTGTTAATTTTCAAAACAGATGTAGGTAGCCTATCTACTATAGTCTAAGCCAAAGGGGATTTTATTTCTGACATGACATGGAATACCCAAGGATAGTCATTATATGTGCTTGTAGGACATCTGTGTGAATTTCAACACTATATAGAGAGCCTATCTACCATAGTCTTAGCCAGCAGGGCGTCTGGGTGGCATTTGGATACCCAAACCCTCAAGAATCACCCCTCAGGACACCTCAATTCTTTTGCCAGTGAATACTGAAAATGCCAATTTCAAGCATATACTGGAATTTTTCTTTAATTGCTGTATTGAGAAAATATGAATCATGAAATTTGGTATAAAAGTCATTAATCATGTCATGGTAAACTATTTTGACCAAATATATGGCATAAAATATTTGTTATCATTGGTATTATGTCATTAATCACACCCCAGTAATGAGAAAGAAGGAGAGGTGACATGACCCCTGAGTGGTGCCAACTTGACCATCCCTCATGATTGATGACCGCCGGTCAGTAAATACATAAATACTGCTAGCACTGCCTCCGCAAAAAGGGATTGCACTAATGGGTAGACTAGATTTCTAGGCTGTCGTATTAATTGTTCTGTCATATTCGAAATTTAGGCACCAAGCAGGCAAGGAGGCTAAAATGAGTGGTGTCAGTTATCATGCTTGCTGCTTGACCATCCCTCATGATTGATGACCACCGGTCAGTAATTACATACACACTCCTTGCCCTGCCTCCGAAAAAAGGCAAGCACTAATGGGATTGGTAGGCTGTCATATGTATTTTTCTGTAATTTTCTGATGTTAGGCACCAAGCTGTCGAAGTGGCCACATTGGTCAATTTAGTTTACACTTATCTCACCAGGGGAATAGAGGACTCAGTTTGAATATGACACCATATGGTGCCATCTATCTCTCATATCGTGTACTGCACCACATCCAATTGCAAGTTAGTCCACTCAGGAGGGAATGGTAACTTTCCAGGGACTAGGAGCCTAGATAAACTAATGGCTTGTGGGGTTCATTTCTGATATTGGATTTTGGGGTAGTTGTGGCATATAAGAATGTGGGAAGAATTGGCAAAATAGGAAATGTAATTCACTTTTTCTGTATTGAGTGTAAACCTGATATGACAACTTTCTAGTTACGTATTGGTCCCCAAGGAGGACCCACTTGGGGTGTGTTTTTCAAACTGCAACCCCTGAACACGGTGCTGTCATCTATATGTTGTGAGTGACATCAAACGTACTGAACACCCAGTATATAAAGCACTTGGCGTTGGTGTTATACCTTACTCAGTCTGAGAACCAGGATGAAGGGCTTCTAGCCTATTCTTGGCCCTTTAGTTCACACAAGGATATCTACAAGGGCTGATATCTAGCTATGGCCAGTACAGAGGCCGCTGGCTTAGCCTAGATTTCTAAAGGTAAAGGTATTCGGTTTATAGTCTTGTATCCACCGAAGTGCTCACACAACCTTCCTCCCCTAGCAGGCACTGTACATACAGAAACCATTTCAATCCCCTGGGGGATATTCCAGAGCAACTGGCAGCATATAGCGCACACACTCTAAGCACTGCCTTATTTATGCTAGGTACCCATTTTGCAGTTGGGTAGACTGAAGCAATATGGAATAAACTGTTTTGCCCAAGAACGACCAAAGTGCCCGGTGTGGCCGGGAATCGAACCAGCGACCCTCTGATTACTAGTCCGACACCTAACCAACTGAGCTACTTTGTCCCCAGGCTGTTATATGTATTTTCTGTTATCACCAAATATTCTAGACAAGGTGGCTATAGTGGTCCATTTAGTTTACACTTATCTCACCAGGATTCAGTTTGATTAACACCTATAGAGATCTGAGGATCAGGTGGTGCCATCTATCTACCATACCTGGTACTACACCACACTGCTTTGTCAGCACAGAAGGGAATGTCAACTTTTTAGGGTCTAGGAGCCTAGTCTACCGCTGGCTAAGCTTGAGTGGGTGTGTTCTAGTCTCAAGGGCGAGATCAGTCAGGCTCTGTCGGTTCTGTATGATGAAGTGCTCCCGTGTTTATGGCTACTAACTGCCCTTATTCAATCTCTCATGCCATTGTGTAACAACACTTAACTGCCACTTAAAGTGAAATAAATCATCTACAGTAATCAGTAGGCTCAGCTCCTCTAAAGAACTGGCTATTTCGTACAGCAAATTTGAAAGAATTTTGAGTGATTCGAGAAACCTATTGTCAAGCTCTAAAGAACTCTCTATTTTACTCAGCAATATTAACTCATCAAAATTGAAAGAAATGTGAATAATGTGACCTTGTGAGAAATCTGTTCTTATCTTTGTACTTTAGCAAGTTATCCGATACTTTTCAAACAGACTTATTTTAGAAAGCACCATCACATTTGTTGGAACCTTAATGTGAACTACCCTGATAATGATATTGCAAATTAAAATGATTAAAAGGCTGTTAAATATTGACAAGAACCCAACTATATTTCATTTTTTTCTGAATTCATGTACACGTGTTATCAAAAGTACCATGGCATGCAGAACTTCAAGCATGGATAGATTACTGTGGATTTATGGGCTGTAATTTCATACAGCAAAGGTCCTAAGTATTATGGCACATAGCTCTATCCAAGGAAGACTAGAAGAATGTATGGGCTAGTGAAAGTACTACAGCTGCAATTCTATAAAGCTAAGAGCAGAAGTATTATGGCACATAGACAACACTATATCTCAGCAAGACCTGAAGAATGGATAGGTTACTGAAGTTACAATGGCTGTAATTCTATACAGCAGAGATCCAAGGTATTATGGCACAGACAGGACTATCTCAGCAAGACTAAAAGAATGGATGAGTTACTCAAAGTACAAGGGCTGTAATTCTATACAGCAGTGATCCAAGGTATTATGAAGGCACACATGTAAGAGATAAGAAGGGTTGTGGATGATTATACAAGTCCTAGGTGTAATACCATAAAATCACAGACAGGATATTGTAACAGAATTTTAGGTGTAATGCCATATAGCACAGTAGCACAGAGAGGATATTGTAACATAATTCTAGGTGTTATACCATATAGCACACTCAGGATATTGTAACATAATTCTAGGTGTTATACCATATAGCACACTCAGGATATTGTTACTGAATTCTAGGTGTAATACCATATAGCACAGTAGCACAGAGAGGATACTGTCACAGATTATTCACCCTTTCTTGCACTTAGCACACAGCTAGGTGGTTTGGACCAATCAGAAGCCAGCATTGCAGTGTGGTCCAAAAGGGACTGACTACTGTCTCTTCAACAAGAGTATCTTTGGGAAAATATTTTAAGGAGAACTCTTTGTTAGAACTGAACTAACGACTCCTTGAAATCCTTTTTGAACCCATGCTTTATTTTTGAAATTTTCATAGAATCAGGTGACACATTGAATCATAGAATCAAAGAGAGCTCTATGTAGTTATGGGATACGATCTGTATTTTACACTACATATAGCAGGAACAAGAACTGATTCAAAAAATTCAAAATTGTTATCAAGGGTGCTTGTAGGTACTTATGATGCCGCCATACGGCACAGACCTGATGGTTGTCACTGACGACTCAATGTGGATGTGTTATATACCATATAGCACAGAGGCTAGTTGTAGGTACATTGGATACTAACAGTTGCTACATATTATACAATAGTATAATAGCAAGGTATATGTGACACCACCATACAGCACAGACAGGATGGTGTCCCTGATGATCCAATGTGTATGTGTTATATACCTGATTACCATGTAGCACATTAGCACATAGAGACTTGTGTTTATTGGATACTGACAGTTGTTACCTAATATGAAAAAGCATTATGACAAGGTACATGTGATACCACCATATAACACAAAGAGACTGGTTGTAGGTATATGTGACACCACCATGTACAGCACAGACAAGATGGTGTCCCTGATGATTCAATGTGTATGTGTTATACCATATAGCACCTAGAGACTGTTTGTAGGTATATTGGATGTCACCATATAATACTGACAGTTAGTTATATATTATGCAATAGCTTTATATAGAAAGGTACGTGTGATACCACCATGACATATAGCACCAGCCACAGGATGTGTGGATCTGTGGTTTGAGAACAGAGTCCACTTAAAGAAGATTTATATTTCATCCTCTGCAGGGGAGGAAAACTTCAAACAGTTTGACAATAGGGTAGCATTGTCACTGTAGGAAAACAGAGAGAGATAGAGTTACAACCATGCTGAGAGCTAAATTGAGTTTCATCAACAATGGATACATTCTAATGGACATGTATTGGATTTCAAAGAGGCTCCACTTTTAAAGAAATGGACAGTGGTTGCTTTCAGCCTAAAACTGAGAACTGCGAGTATTCTAAGATAGCAATGTCAGTTAAAGTGCTTCAGTTTTTAAAATGAATGGAGATATTTCAAATCCTCAACCCAGTCTTTTGGTTAAGTTGTTTATTCACAATGGATTTCTGTTGTAGCCCTAGATCAGAAGGATTTCATGTAGAAGTTGTTCATGTAATACATCACGGTACATGGAGATCAAGATTAATTTAAGCTTGGACCATTGATACTTTGGTCTGACAACTAGCAACTAGCATTTTTCATTCAACAATAGTGGTTCCTCTAAGGTTGATAAGTGTCAACCTGAATATGACATATGTATATATGTTTGTTAATTGTCAAAATTGTTGAACCAGATTTAACAAAGATTCTTCATTATCTTCAATGTGTGGTTCAAACTTTTCTAAACTTTAAAACAAAACTTTTTTCCAAAATTCTTGTTCACAACTTAAAATTGTGTCAGTCAAATCCCTAGATACCAATATACCACTTATGTGAATTGCTTAAACAGTTAAAGCAGTTAGTTATTTTTGTTGATTGCAATGGATACCTGGCCCAGTGTGGCACATACAGTATCACATTATTGCACATCATTGTTATCAAGTAGGATGTTGGGAGAACTAATGGCAATTAAACCTTCACCAACTTAGTGTCAACATACCCATACCCCTCAGTTTGCCCTAATACCCGCATGATACCCCAAATCCCATTCTACCCCAGCACCCCAAGTGCACTTGAGCACCCCAAGACAATAATGGCCACTAATGACTCTCTATGGAGAAACATCTTGAGCTTCTCCTGGTGATTACTTAGTGGGATTGCTGGGGTAAGTGTTCCCTCAGTCAAACAAAGGCAGGATTACATAGGTAAAATGATGACATTATGGTAGTGTTGTATCAGCAGCTTACAGGGGAGAACTATAGGTGGCAGCACCGTAGCAGTGGGAGTGACTGTCACTGCAGCACTAGAACTGGGTGAAGGCAGTATGAAGATGGCAGCAGCCAAGGAGACAGTTACTAAGGAGATAGAAGGCAGAATGTCAGCACAGGAGGATACCTGTCCCAAAGAGGGCGGCGACATCACCTACTACATGGACCTCATATCTGAAAACCTACAGCAGTTGCTGAAACATACACATCACTCAGGTCAGTGCAGAATTGTAGAGGTTCTTTAGGAGATAATATGCTATACTGGTGATGTGACTTAAGCATTTCTATTTTGGCTGCATTGTTTGTGTGTATGGTTTGACATATGACTTGTACACTTACAGTGGAATTGGCCCAACATAAGTGACAGGTCTACATTCCATGGACCCATACTCTTACTTAGCCTAAACTCCTTCCCCTTGCATGCACTACTTGTGGTTATATATATATATATATATATATATATATATATATATATATATATATATATATATATATATATATATATATATATATATATATATATATATATATATATATATATATATATATATATATATATATTTTAATATATATATATATATATATATATATATATGTACATGTGTAGGTCCAGAGAGGTACATTGGAAGGTCTGACCAACCCACCCAATCAATAGAGTTATCACAGTAATTATTTTTTCCAGAGATATCTCTGTTTGTGCGAGTGTGCCAAACATTTTTTCAATAATATTTATTCGATATAAGGGGCATTGTTTTTTGGGAGATCTCAGCTGCCTGGTCTTAGTAAAAGGACTCCCTGGCTATCACTATATTCTTATGTATATATGTTTTAATTTTCTGGTTGTAATCAGGACAGGAGGTCTTCATGTGGAAATCTTAAAAAGGCAAAGCAGTCACCTCTAGTTCAGGTTTAAATAGTAAAGTATTCATGGTATGGTTGCGCTAGCGGCACAGTTAGGAGGTACTCAGGGTAGGCTCTAGCCTAGCTACAAGGCTCTATTATGATTTTACTTTATTATATATAGAAGCCTGCACCTATACTAGATAGGGACTTGTGGCCTACTGTTAGCCATTTAGTTCACACAACTGCCACACGATGGAGATTAGTGTTATTTTCATCTGAGTCCCTAGTATACTGCAGTGCCATCTATCCACAAGGGATGACATTTAAATAGGGCCTGGGAGGCAGGCTAGGTAGGCTCTTGTAGCGATGCCTTAGACCACCCACACATCAGGGCATGAGCCATAATTTAACCAACTACTGTATTTAGAAAATTTGCTCCAATTCTAACTTATTACCGCAAGTATCATAGGTCTAGATGACACTTTCAGGGGGGTCCAACTGTCACACCAGCATGCAACAGAGCCCTCACAAATTGCAACAAGACAAAACCTTTAAGACCAAGAAAAAATATTGTTTGTTTCCAGTAACGGTCTGAAAAAAAAATAGGGTAGGTAGGTCAGTAAAAAAATGTTTTGTATAATTGTTTTGGTCAAAAATGTGTGTTTTATGCATGTTTTAAGTTGATTGGGAGTTGGGAGGGCGTAAAAAACTTTAGGGTAGGGATTTGTTATAATAAAAACTTGTTAGGGTATGATTACTGGAAACCAACCTTTTTTAGGCCTAATCACTGTTTAACTCAGGAAATATTTGAGAAGCATGACCAAATAAGTATAGTTGTTGTTTCATTTGCATTTTTTAAATGCAGATTGTATTTAGAAAATATGTTAGCTTCATTTACTACTACTGCCTATTCATGAATCAAGGATTTTTACAATTGCTACAAAGGCTGATATGGTAGTATCACCTGGTGACAATATTTCAGCTGATTGTCGAACAGGTTCCACCAAAAGATCGTTCGAGGACCGATTATCTGTGCTCCATGACTTCAACATTAGGACACTCCTGCGCTTTTCAAAGGGGTGGTTCCCAGCATAGATGTCATGCGCACAAGGTTTGAGGTCCCCATCCTTAACTATTCTGCCACAAATATTTGAATATGTTTAGAAACTCTTATCAGTTGTTGAAACTGATGGTGTTCTGGTGTCACAGTTGAGGAAGTGGCTGAGTTTGAATTACCTGCAGTGTTGTAACCCTTTGATCTCCTAATCTCAGGTGAGATCAGTTCTGGCTGGCTACTGTTCCCATACTTAACACCAACATAATGACAACTGATTGCCTCAAATTAACACAGATCATTAGGGTAGTGTGGAAAAGGTTATTATACACATTTAGGGGCCACTATATATCCAATAATTATCCTGAACCTGTATTTGACCACTAAACACCTAATGAAGGAAATGACCAATTTCTGCAATCTACTCACCTTTAAATTTTCTTTGAATATACATGTTTCTGGCCACTGTTAAAGCAGGTATACTGATAACATGGATATATTAACAAGAAAAGAGCAACACCCTTAACTAGTAACTGTCAAAGCCACAATCATGGGACCCAAGCTACCTTATTGGGGGGCTTGTAAAAATACAGATTAGATGGCAAATGGAATCAGAAGGGTGTGGATGTATAGGAAAGGTTGTGCAGAGATTACCAAACTGTAGATCAGAGATTTATTTGCCAGCTGGACAGGTTGTGGTCAACTAGGAATATTCATCATGTGTACAAGATTGGGTAAGTTAAGGTTTTCATGTATATTTCAATCTTGAGTTACATTTAGAAAGATTTTGATGAAATATAATTCTAAGGAGGGTATTTTCATTATGATATTGCAGTAGAGCTTCCTCGAAGCAAAATGATGCTGTTACTGTAATTCCCAGATTGTATACGCAATACCATATCATATTGCAATGATACACCTTTACACTCACAATAATATATCCAGTTCATGGTTTTCGCTCATTTACATATAATTGCTATAACAAAAGTACTTCACAATTTATATATTCAGTATTGTGTTCCATATTTCATACATAATATATTATACATTGTGGTACAAAAAGAAAAGGTTTCTAAATAGAAAAAAGGTTTTAACTTATTTTTGGATCTGGTGGATGACTAACCTGGCGCCACCTATGTTGACTTGAAGAAACTAAGACAGGCATGAAGGAAAAGTCTGAGATTTGGAACTGCATGCATGATTTAACTCTGCAGTCGTAGCTATAGATAGATAGATTTATAGATAATCTTTATTTCAAGTCGGTAATAATTTTACATAGTAAACACGAGCTGCCAGGGCTCTTGGCCGACTACAAAATAACAATTCAAAATATAACATACATGCAGTGTAACAGCAATATAAATGATAAGTAGAGGGGAAGTAAGTTGGCACACATTAATTGACAGTGAGTAATATCTTTAGTCTTTCAGGACATACGTTTATGATTTTGAAGTAAAATAGCAGATACTTCTGCTCGTTTACCGGTATTACTTAAAGCTATACTTAAAGCTGTACTCATTTCTCACACCCCACACAACCCTCATTATGATGTCCCACCAGTTAAACCCCTGGTTGGTTCAGAGGGGTATTCAGAGGGGTGCATTACCTAGGTAAAGCACCCCTCTGGTTGGTTTAGCTCCCAGAGGATATTAGCAAGATCAAAGGCTTCAGGTATTGCTGTGTTATTCATTCTGGTGACAGGGATGATGACCCGTCTAGCACATCCTTTATGGAAAACAATACCCTTTTAGGGGGTGCCATTTTAAGGGGTATGGGTACACTAATCCTACTACCCAGAAGACGGGTACAGCACATCCTTTATGGAGTATAATACCCTTTTTAGGGGGTGTCATTTTAAGGGGTTCGGGTACACTAATCCTAGTACCCATGATAATGGGTCCAGCACATCCTTTATGGAAAATAATACCCTTTAGGAGAGTGTCATTTTAAGGGGTATGGGTACACTAGGGTACACTAATCCTACTACCCTGAGTATGATGTGTCTAGCACATCCTTTCTTGAGAATAATACCCTTTTAAAGGGTGTCATTTTAAGGGGTGCGGGTACACTAATCCTGCCAATGCTGGCGTCTCTCTGTCTTACCCTTGTTGGTACATCTTTATATTGAAGGGCCCTTGAGAGGTAGAGATGTTACAACTGTCTCAGCCCTATAGCATTGTGTTCACTATGGACTATAAGCCTACTTTAGCCTCTCCGGGGTACTTCAACCCTTCCTAAGACTCTCAGTCTACCTCCTAGACAAAATACTATTGTATCCCTATGTACCCCTTAAAGACCATCTTGACCATCTTTGTATTACTTCTTAAGACTCTCACATCTAACTCCCAGACATAATACTATTGTATCCTCTTTAGTACTATACCTGTACTTCTTTAAGACCCACACATCTTGACCCCCTTGGTAGTACTTTAACCCTGCTTAGGAATCTACCTCCCAGGCAAAATACTATTGTATCATATTTGTACTATACCTATATCCTTTAAAGACCCTCGCATCTTGACCATCTTTGTAGTCCTTCTTAAGACTCTCACATCTAACTCCCAGGCAAAATACTATTGTATCATTTATGTGCTATACCTATATCCCTTAAAGACCCTCGCATCTTGACCATCTTTGTAGTCCTTCTTAAGACTCTCACATCTAACTCCCAGGCAAAATACTATTGTATCATTTATGTGCTATACCTATATCCCTTAAAGACCCTCGCATCTTGACCATCTTTGTAGTCCTTCTTAAGACTCTCACATCTAACTCCCAGGCAAAATACTATTGTATCCTCTATGTACTCATACCCTTAAAGACCCATACATCTTGACCCTTTTGATGGTACTTTAACTATTCTTAAGACTCTCACATCTAACTCCAATACAAAACAATATTGTATCCTCTTTAGTACTATACCTGTACCCCTCAAAGACACCCCTCAGCATCTTGATGGTACTTTCTACCCTTCTTAAGACTCTCACATCTAATTCCCATACAAAACACTGGTGTATACTCTATATGCTATACCTATACCCCCTTAAAGACCCTCACACTTGACCATCTTGATAGTACTTCAACCCTTTTTACCTTAAGAGTCACATCTACTATACCCCCTATGAACGATACTATTGAACTGTAACTGAAATCTCCGAAAGATTCCATCAACTAGGTGGCTGGCTTTCCTTGGTATGTTCCTCAAGAAAAGTAAATCACCTTTCTCAGATGGCTGCTATGTTCCTTTGTCAACAGGGGCAATATTTGCTTGCGGGGTATTATCCTAAACCTAACTGTTGGTTTCGGTTGGTAAATCACTAGAATCAACATAAGAGTTTACCTCAATAGGTCTACGATAACATTCCCAGGATTGGCTCAGATCACCCCCATAGTTTACCCTCACCCCGAAACAAAACAGTCCAAATCTGGCAAAGTTTATCTGAGGAATTTATTTAGGAAACAAAAGGGAATCATTCCGCTGTGTGTATTTAAGGGGTGATTTGGTCAGAAGAAAGGGCCTTTGAAAATGTGCCCTAACTAATTTTGGGTCTCGGTTGTGCTGATATTGTTTCTGCCTTACAGGTGTAAAAGGGGGCCTTTCATCATGTGCTAATTAACTCTCTATAGGTATCAATAGATACTTAATACTGAATACCTGTGCAGAAAATAGGGTGAGAAAAAAGCAAGATTGTTTTCAAAAAAAATGTGACACGCTTTGCCAGCACTGTTGTTGACCGTTTTTCAGGAACTTACCATGCAATGTGAACAAAATAGGTTATAGTATAATCTATTTTGTCCATATTGCATGGTTTATATTATGACAAGGTTAAATCTGAAATCAATCTCATTTATAATGTAGAATTGACCTCGCAGTCACAGGCTACACATTATGGGGCGTTTGGGAGATGGGGGTGGGGTAATGAAATGGTATGGACCTGTTAACTATTCATGCTTAGGTTTTGCAATCAGGATGGAAAAAATACTAGATAAACAACTTAGGAATAAGGCATTATTGGCAATGGGTTCGAAGGAGGGTACCTTTGGCATTCTAACTAACACTTCTTCGAACATTTTCAAAACATACTTTGTCAGAAAGATACAGTCAAAATAATCAGACCCGGATGAGTCCAGGGACTTAGCCAGGACCCGTCCTGCCCGTCTTTTGGACAGATAGTTTCCTAAAAACCTCCTGTTTGGACAGGCAAAAATTTCTATGAAGATTTTTCAATTTTGACTTTTGGGTTGTTATAAAAAATATTTTCCCAACAAACCATCTTCTAGGACATAGCTGAAGTGTAAATTGCCCTTTATGACACACTAGGCTATAAATTGTAGCTGGTATAGGTATTTGAATTAGATAAGTAGCTAAATCTGGACGGGCAGAAATGTTGAAATTGCTGTTTTGGACAGGCATTTTTGAAATCTTGGCTAAGACCCTGCCCGGATCCATAAAATTAGGCAAGTGTTTGTACAAGCCCTGGCAGTAAGATCCTCCACTTGAGCTTATCATCAACACAGATATGTTACAACTCAATCTTGGAATCAGTGCTTGAAAACTAATCAAAATTCCACAGGTGTCTGCACACATTGGAATGCAGGTATACAGGTATTACTTTTGATTATACAGGGTAATTATTATGGTATACACTGTATCAGGATTTCAGCTAGACAGGCTTTGATTGACACTTTTATACAGGGTATTTAATTATTATGATATCTACATTATGTTATAAGTCAATCTTGGAATCAGTGCTTGAAAACTAATCAAAATTCCTGAGGTTTCCGCTCACCTGGGAATGCAGGTAGACAGGTATTAATTTTGATTACACAGGGCAGAGAGGTCTATTTACATATAAATAGGTTGTCCCTGTGCAGGGTAATTATTATGATATACACGGTATACATTCTGTGATCATACCAACAGCTGAACATGGATATTAAGGGTTGAAATACATCAAATGTATTGTATTCAGTTGTGAAAAAAAGGAAAAAAAGGGTGATCATCGCACTGGCACATGATATACATTTATCCAAGTTCCGGGGCCATTCTATTATAACACCAATATGTGAACATGGATTAAAAGGGTAGAGATACACACCAAACCAAAATATTGTATAAAATAGTGAAAAAGAAAAAAAAATGATTGATCATACCACACTCACATAATATACATTTATCTAAGATCTGGGGCCATTCTATTTCAACACCAATTTGTGAACATGGATAATAAGGGTACAGACACAAAGTATTGTATAAGATTGTGAAAAAGAAAAAAAGGGTGATCATTGAATTTTCTCCAATTATCCCATTATTTGCTTGAGAGAGATGAGCCAGAGAGATAATGCAGAAAAAAAGAAAAAAAAGCGACCATCCCACTGCCACATAATATACATAGTTCTGGGCCCATTCTAATATAACATCACAACATGAACATGGATAATAAGGGCAATATTGAATAAGATTGTGAAAAAGAAAAAAAGGTTGAGTGATTATCCCATTTTGTACAATTATCCCATTTATCCAAGTTACAGGGCCATTCTATTATTATACCAATTTGTGAACATGGATAATTAGTGTACAGAGTACTGTGTAAGATAGTGAAAAAGAAAAAAAGGTAATCATTCCATTTTGTTCAATTATCCCATTATCTACTTGAGAGAGATCATCCAGTGAGATAATACTGGTCAGCCTTTGACTAGCTACTGGGAAGAGAGTGGTCACTCAGTCCCCAAGGCCAGCAGCAGAGTGACCAGTGGTCAAGAGCCTGGAAAATAGGATGGAGGATGGGCGGCGGTAAGTGTTTAGTAGATGGTAGATAAGGGGCTGACAGGTGTGTTGGCTGCAGAGTTGAGGTGTCAGGTGTGGTGGGATGACCTAAGCAGGACATATGGGGGACATCTTGGGAAAAACAACTCAGGGTGAGTACGAGAGAGAGAGAGAGAGAGAGAGAGAGAGAGAGAGAGAGAGAGAGAGAGAGAGAGAGAGAGAGAGAGAGAGAGAGAGAGAGAGAGAGGGGGGGAGAGAGAGAGAGAGAGAGAAGAGAGAGAGAGAGAGAGAGAGAGAGAGAGAGAGAGAGAGAGGGGGGAGAGAGAGAGAGAGAGAGAGAGAGAGAGAGAGAGAGAGAGGGAGGGGGGAGAGAGAGAGAGGGGGGTAAGTGTTTAGTAGATGGTAGATAAGAGGCTGACAGGGTGTGTGGCTGCAGAGTTGAGGTGTCAGGTGTGTGGATGACCCAAGCAGGACATATGGGGGACATCTTGGGAAAAACAACTCAGGGTGAGTACGAGAGAGAGAGAGAGAGAGAGAGAGAGAGAGAGAGAGAGAGAGAGAGAGAGAGAGAGAGAGAGAGAGAGGGCGGTAAGCGTTTAGTAGATGGAAGATAAGAGGCTGACAGGTGTGTGGCTGCAGAGCTGAGGCGTCAGGTGTGTGGATGACCCAAGCAGGACATATGGGGGACATCTTGGGAAAAACAACTCAGGGGTGAGTACAAGAGAGAGAGGAGAGAGAGAGAGAGAGAGAGAGAGAGAGAGAGAGAGAGAGAGAGAGAGAGAGAGAGAGAGAGAGACTGAGAGAGGGCGGTAAGCGTTTAGTAGATGGAAGATAAGAGGCTGACAGGTGTGTGGTTGCAGAGCTGAGGCGTCAGGTGTGTGGATGACCCAAGCAGGACATATGGGGGACATCTTGGAAAACAACTCAGGGTGAGTACAAGAGAGAGAGAGAGAGAGAGGAGAGAGAGAGAGAGAGAGAGAGAGAGAGAGAGAGAGAGAGAGAGAGAGAGAGAGAGGGCGGTAAGTGTATAGTAGATGGTAGATAAGAAGCTGACAGGTGTGTGCCTCAGC
>OZ012695.1:252602-342602 GCA_963942565.1 Maea johnstoni | reverse complement strand
CAACGAGTTTAATTTCAATTTCATGCTGAATGCATGTTCCTATTCAGCCCGTCATAACCTAACATTTTGTAATTAAGCAAAACATATGTAAAATGTATGAACTCTAAACATTGATTTACCTTTTGATTTTTGTAATCAAAGATGGGGTGTGATAGGGGCCCTTCAAAATCCAGCATTTGGGCATAGATGCATGAATGACCTCACAAGTGAAAGTAGCTTTGATTCGCTAGCTACGAGGATCATCAATGTGCTTCGATTATTTTCTAGACATGTTATCTGTGGGTGTTTGTACACATAGGCATTGGCAGACATCTGGTCGAATGGTGCAGATATTAAATCCGTGCACTGTGTGTATGTTAATACATTTGCATATATCCATGTATATAAAGCAAAATTACCAAATACACAGAAAAAACTAAACAACATTACAGAAATACACACATGCATATACATTGAGAGATATTAAAACTTGAAATATAGATAACAAAACCCCGCCATCATATACTTGGAATACAGCAAAGTTCCCTACATGTCACTGAGCACAAAATCAAACTTGAATTTCGATTTTCGGCACTTGTTCTACTAAAAAGCAGTTAAGCGGCGACTAGCCAGTTGTAAATGGTGGAGGAAACCTAAGTACCCGGCAAAAATCACCGCCTAACTCCAATCCACTGGCAACTTTCTCACATGCCCCGACTGGGAGTCGAACCTGGGTGGAGGTGAATGACAGCTATCTGTCAGTGGCACCGTCGTAGACGTAGACACACCCATCATGGCAGGCCCCGTTGTATAAATCCAATTAAATCTAAAGTTTTCTTTCAAAATCCAGTTTTACATCTCAAGTTGAAATCATCTATCTTCTACGTTTGACATAGACCATGGATTTTTAATTGGTGATAAAGTATTTCATTTTTAAATATCTTGGAATTATTGAGGGTAGTTACTTTGTACTACTTTATGTGGTCTAGAATAGACTGATAGCAACGCCTACTACATACATTTACAACTAGCAAGTCGCAATTTAGCCATAATAGTTACTTTTTAGTACTTTATATGGTCAGGAGTAGAATGACAGCACCGCCTAATACATGCAGTTACAAATGGCAAGTGTCATTTAGCCTTGATACATCATATTAAGTGATAATTAATGAACTTCCATATGATCCGGCATTATATTTCAACCAACGGGCTTGATCATCATGATAGTAGTTTTTAGAGAATAATGATATCCCTTCCATTGCCTCCAGTTGACACCATCAGCATACGAGGTGTGATGACCCCGAAGATACTGGCCGTTAAGATTTGAATCGTGACAATGATTATACCACCAAGCACCTTTGTACGCCGTAGGGCATACAGCAGATCTACCAGTACCTCTATGGTCCTTTGTGAGAAATGGACTATTATTGTGTGTGATGAGAGCATCTCCAGCGGTTCCACTGTATATCCCAATAGACAGGGTAAAGCCATGAGCCTCGTCAGATATAGCAAAGGTACTGTATTTGGCATACCTTGTGTTTCCCCCAAAGTCTTCAAGATCAATTCGTAGTTTGTAGGTTCTGCTCTGCGTGAGGCTATGCATTGTTTCTAACCCAATCCAGAACTCGCCTGAAGGATTGCCAAATCCCTGTCGATAATCGCTCCATCCTCGATAGAAATACACTGATCCATCCATTCTTCTCTGGATTACCAGCCATCCTTCTCTACAGTATGGAATATAATATGAAACAGACTTGTCATCAAAACAAGTAAGCGGATCAATGTGTGAGATGAAATGTCTTCCCATTAACTTCTGCAGATCTCTAAGGCTGCTATTGAATTTGTGGGCACTCTCATGGCTATCATGGGACAACTCTTGTATGGTTTCTAACATATTCTTTTGAACCACGAGACTGTCATCTAAGTTATGGCTCATGGCTGCAAACTGTTCCTTTAGCAGTAGAACTTCCTCCCTCAACAAAATGGTCTGAAGTGACGAGCACGTATCCTCTTCCTCCATTGTGGTGGGCTGTGCCTCCAACAAGGGCAGTCCATGTAGAAAGGTGCAGATACAAAGGAGGTGGATGAAATTCACACGCATCTTCTGATTTCTTTGCCAAAGTGCAGAAAGAGTCTGAAAAATAAAATACGAATAAAAAGGATTTGCGACCTGAGTAAATCTTTCAGCAAAAATACTGTCACGCTTAAAAATTGTTTTTATCATGAAGAGGGAAATTTTTAAACCTATATCTAGATGTCTGAGTAGCCAATGTTTCTACTGGAACTAGTACAAACAATACAGTACAAACAGTTAATATCTACACCATTGGACTGGACGTCTGCCTATTCCTGGTTGTATAAAAAGCCACGATAAGATGTCAAGGAAATTATCCGAACATATCAATGACACATGCAGCTTGTGAATCAAAGTTACGTTCAGTTATAAGATCAATCATACATCCATGCCTAGAAAACTGGGTAGCAATTGGCATAAGGTCGTGTATTATGCCCGGGCTGCCCAAGCATTTAGTATAGGAATTAAAAGTATGTACTGTACATTAACATACTATTTGAAGAAAGATTGTTAGATAGGTTCTGAACAACATTTCTTTTTCAAATGTTCTGGTCTAAACTATACTGCCATAAAGCGCATATCTTTCATGATAATACTCGTAGCAAACATAGTTTCATAAGCAAAAAAGAAACTTACAAGACTTGTAAATGAAATCTGTTCTCGCTTGCTGCTTCTGCAGCTGAGTTATAGACTATTAGTCACTAGCAGTAAGGTAGCTGCCAATGACTTAGTTGCACCAACAGCCTTTTTAGAGGCTATTAACAGACTAAAATGGCCGCCCCCAGTGCCTACTTTCTGTGTCTGTTAAGGAGGTGTTAAAACAGCTGTATACTTCTTTTATGAAGGTTGGTACTGGTGGGAACTTGGATTTAAGTAGAGAATACCAAAAGAAACTATTTGGGCCTCTGTTTTATTCATGGTGGAATTGTCCTTTTAATGAAAAAAGGCATATGAGGGAATTGCATGGCTGACATTTTATAAGGATGTAGACATATCTGTATGATGAGCAACACCTCGTTTTTGTTAAGTACCAAAGTTAAAATTCAATGAAAACAGATTGCTTATATAGAAAAATCATCAATGCCACAGATCCCCCCCTACTTATGTTGTTAACGATTAATACGGAACCAAAATCTCCTGTGGTGTGTCTGTGAATTGCACGTAACTATACTATCACTTTAGTAAAACTACGGGTAACTAGAGGTCGCCACCTGACATTCCCTGCTGAATGTTGTTACCCTCTATATCAGAAACACATCTTCAGGAGAAGTCCGAGGATCCCTAATCTCTAATGAATCTTCTCCAGTCATTTTAGTTTTAATTTAGGCCTTGACTCAAGCGGGGCTCACTAGATACGTGTTTTGATAGCACGCAACCATGGATAAATGTGCTGCCACCTATATTTTGACAGACGCATCAAACCTACATACTCTCTGATATAGTGGTGGCTTCACCCAGCTCAGCCTGAGAACGAGGCTAACCCAGTTTTCGCCAGCATCTATTTCATTCTTATTTATGCCGCAGTCATTCGTCCATGGCCAACTTGCCCTATATTTTTGTAAAGTGTCTGGTTTGCGTAGTGGCATCTACAAATTATGAGAAATTCGGCACATTCTTTTCTAAAAAGTACAGAAAACATGTAATCTTTTGAATTGACATGAATCAATGTATTTTCAAACGTTTTATTCATGATGTTATGTCGTATTTCAACGAGGTTGAACGAAACTTTCTATGCCATTCAAAACCGTAGTTCAACTTCAAACCTTTATCAATGAAACACGACAGTGTTTGAAACACACTTCAATATGAATGGCACATTTGTTTGGTACTGTGTACTTTACCTACACACAGTAATACACGCTTAAACATGTCCTCACAAAATGTCGTCTGCCATATTTCTTTAAGTTGACCTGCAATTACGTTGAAATTCCCTTACGATTTGAAGGAAATTTGTTTGTTAGCTATGATCAACGTTTCTCCACATATTTCCAGGTAAATGATTTGGTCAAAACTGTACCGCCAAAAAATGATAAATACCAGGATGTGTATGTTCTACACGTAGGAAAGATTTAGATAATTTAACATGCAGGAAACAAGAAACTTACCAGACAGGTAAATGTCGCCTCTTCTCGTCCTACTTTGCAGCTGATGTGCGGCGGCAGACCCTGGATTTTAAGGTATGTAGGTGTGTACCTTTATTTTGGGTTTTCCCCAGGCCCCTGGGAGTACAAACCAACCTATCCCGTGTTAAGATGTTATATACCTCACACAGGAGCTTGGCCAATGGTGTTTCTCTTTCCGGGTTCTCACGTCACGGTCATAAACCATAGCAACTGAAGCCCAAACTGCACACATGACTTGGATCACACAAACCCTGTAATAGCGCAATATTAGAAGATAACCAGTAGAAGGAAAGATGAATCCTATATGACCAACGTGTTCTATAACCTTTTTTTCTCAAGGTATTGTTTCGCCACCAGGATATTTCTCAATTGGTTAATCGCCCCACAGAAAATGGATATTATTGAGGTCTTGACAAGCCGTTATAACTGGTGGAAACCAATGTACCCAACGAAAACCACCACCTAATTCGAAGTCACTGGTAACTTTCGCACGTAACCAACGGGATTCGAACCCTGACAGTGGTGAGAGACAGTTAGCAGTCAGTAGCAAAGCATTAGACCACACGGCCATCAGGGAAGGCCCTAACACTTATGATGAGGTGTAGAAGGTCAGTCAGTCGATTAGACAGATGTTCATCCAATACACAGACAAGAATATTGGTTGATTAGTTGCACGCCCGGTAGAGGGCGAGTAAACCTGCTCACTTTGTGTATTTCAGCGGATTCAACAGTGGAGATATATTATAGAACTATCTGCCACAGAATGGGTGTACGGTAGGTGGAAGCCCTGGTCACTTCTTCAAAGACACGTGTAAATTGTAGGAGGTGGCTAAGGCAAAAAACTTTGTTCGAAGTGTCAAACTTGGAAGAAGTATAATTTCATGTAAACTGATCAATTCCGCATCTGTAATTCCCGCAACAGAGTTTGGCTCCACCTATTTTCGGTAATGAAAACTATATGCGAAATGAGTGAACATTTAGCGTACTTACTGGACCATATGATATATAGTTCATAGAGTCAGAAATTCTCGATACAAAACTGAGCATGTATTCATGCAACCAATGTTCATTGATCAAGACTATATCATACCCATGTATGGATAAATGGGACAGAGGCGCTCAGATCCCTGGAATTCCACCTACAGAGTGTTGTATTTAAATGTATTTAACCATTTAGGTATAGTAATTGCACACAACACTTTACACTCCTCTGAAATACACGCAAGGAGCATACATAAATGATATCTTTTCAGTAATAAAGATACCAAATGGTTATCGTCTATAGTGTGATTGGCGAAAACCAGTCCTGCACCACGTCTAACTCTATTTTTAGAAACTACGACTAGTAAACGTAGTCAGGCGGACTTTTTGAAAAATCTTGCACTTTGTATTAAAAGCGTGAAACTTGGTATGGTGGTACATATAACTAGACTGAACATTTTCATATATGAAGGCGTCACACCAGGGCCCCCTGGTGGCAGGTGGCGCCATCTACACTTTGGCTCACCTTCCAATGATATATGGTCAATGAAACCTGAGTTTAGAGTGGCAATATAGCTTGGAATTATGATGTTATGGTCTTTAATCAATCACATTCGTTTCAATAAGAATATTGGACAGGATATACTAAGACAGCAGTACCCTTATTGGGTAATTCCAATGTCAGTGTGAATTCGTCATTGGTGTCCACTTGCAATATACGAGTAGCAAAGATTTGTCTGCCAACTTTCCTGTTGTTTTTGACTAGACAGATGGTATTTGGCTATATTGATACACACAGGTTGAGATTATCTAAATGTCTCTTCTCTCTATGTATAATGCATACCCTTGTAATTATTATTTCTGAAAGTTGAGTTACCTGTGACATGGATGTATATGGTCACTCACAGTGGCTCTGGTAGTTGCTGCTTCGATGGTACTACACTTTTGCAAATTTCGTGGAAATATCCTTGACACTACTTGCAAAATCGTTGGAAAATGATTAGCTTGAAAGCATTTGATAATGGAATCCCATTTATAATGTAACTAAAATGGTTTGGTCAGAAGGATAATAGAAAGAGGCCATGGCTGAGCCAGCTTAAACCTTTTAATAGAATAACGTTCAATACTTGCTTAAAAAATACATACCAAATAATATGATTTCAACGTCTTTTTCAATGCATAATCAGATTCTACATTTTCGGATCAATCAAAACGTATGAAAGATGTATCAACTGTCGACATTTTTGAGCTAATTCTTTGTTTTAATTTGCGAACTTGCTCGAAATTCCATGCGCCTCCCTAACAGAGGCTTGAAGCATTTAGGAATTTCAGGGGACACAGCGAGCCCACGTGACCGCACCAGTAACTTTTCAATTTGTCTGTTTCACACTTAAAAATGTTCCACTATGATCGTCTGTCAGTAAAATCTTGTATCCTCGTCTAATATATGGGTGCGTCTTATATATGCGAAATTACTGCATTTGTACACATTATAAGTTGTTTTTTATATTTGTGCATTTTACCTTTTGACAACATTTACTTTTCATGTATATCACCTTCTAAGTAAATGATATAGCTTTATTGACGTTGTATATTATATCTCTTACTTACTACGGACAACTTTACATTGGACGAACACTGTGACATTGCAATCGAGTGTGCGGTTCCAAGGAACAGAATACTCAAAACATTAAGTGGAATATTGCCTGTTGCTATCTTTTTCTGCTGCTACTGTAGAATGGCTAATTTTTCCTTGAGTTGTAATTTCCCATTTTCTCCCGAATGCTTTCAAACAGATATAAACATCACAGGATAAAACAATACAGTCCGGACTTGATAAACATGGAGAAATCCTTGTCCTTACTTATTAATATTTATCTATTATATGTGGTGTACTGAAATTAAATATCTGCATAAAACGGAAAAAGACATACTGTGTGTTCTCTATTGGGAAATATAAGAAACGGAAACACCCAAAAAAGAAAAATTAGGAAAAATTGTCACACGGAAAAAATAGGGATTCTACAGTATATCAAGACCTTATGGTGACTTGTCAGTACGGGTGATTAATGAAAGAGAATACTGTAGTACCCTGGAAAACCGCCGCCTGACCTCTAAGTAAATTGGAAAATCATTAAATGCCTCAGGCCACATTTGACCTCAGGCAATGGTGGGAGACTTAACTCTATGGGGGGATACTCTTATTCTTTTAAATTACACAGAGGATTATAATGCTACTTATTTGACATTGGAACAAGAATGCTCAGTTTGCCAACACTCATTCCCACTCATTGTCAGGGAAGGTATATAAGGCTATTTATATGATCCTTGATCTCTCTCTCTCTCTCTCTCTCTCTCTCTCTCTCTCTCTCTCACACACAATGTCAAGACAGGGATAAACAACTACTAAAAATTACTACTTTAAATTTAGATAAAATGCTCTGTCCACCGCCTCTCACATTTCCAGTATACAGGTACACAATGTGACCTATTTGTCACTTCACTTCAAATTGTCTATTATATTCTTCGTTTTCTTAAGTACAGGAGCAGTATAATTGCTAGTTGTTTGATATCATATGTGAGTAAGAATTCTCTGATAAACGCCTCCTTTTCACTCCCTCTTGCATACAAAAGTGCAGGTAAAAGCAAATTCTCTTCAACGTATTTCCATCTCTTTCATCGGGGGGTTCGTTTTTTAAATGTTTTTTTCAGGTTATACTTGCCACCTTGTGACACTGATAAATGGGTACTGATAATTGCACACCACGTTTATTTGAGGCTTGTGAGAGTCTTCAAAGCTGTGAAAAGGAGCATTTTCTGTAATTCTTTTGAGTTTCAGGAGAGGTTTAAGTTACCTTATATCAAGTTTTGAATTCCTCATTCAACGCCACATTGAAAGGTGTAAAGTGGACGTGCTTTCTTTACAAATACGCTACATTTAGAGCGTATCGTCTGGGTTGCCACCTCACAAAACGAATGATTTAATGTGATGAGTACCATTGCAAGCCAGTTAAAAGCCCTGTCCCAAAACACACCTCAAAGCAGCATAATCCTATAACTAGGTGTATCTCCCGGTTCCTGAGTGTTATCAGGTAGAGAATACCATCGCAACCTGTCATTATTTAATCCATATTCTGTTTTATTTCAAAATTTACAACTTTTCTTTCAAATGACTAATTCTCATTAATTACGCAGGTGATGGTTACTGTAAGTTCAGAGTTACTTTAGGGATATCATTGACTATACCCAATAAAAAGTTTCTTTTATGATTTTTTACTGCTGAAGATTTTTACAGGCCATAACGTTGAAAATTTTACTTAGAGATATCCTCACCAACTACACTTGGTAACTTCACGTGCTCATAGCAAGCACCTATTTAAAGCATCCTGACCGCAAGCCATTCTCTTGAGATCGTCGAGGTGTATCTTTGTGCAACTGTCTTTTGTTTCCAGTGCTCAGAAGTGATCAGCGAGGTATGTCCACTACTATCAAAGGGGTTCCCATGCCTCCACACACGAGATATCTCACTAAAATCTTCAATGTTATGGCCTGTAAAAATCTTTAGCAGTAAAAGATTAAAAAATTACTTCTTATTGGGCATAGTCAATGATATCCAAGGTAACTGTGAACCTGTAGTGACCATCACCTGCGTAAGTAATGAGATTATGTCATTTGAGTGAGAAGTTGTAAATATTGAAATGAATTAGAATATGGGTTGACTACAGACGGCTGACTATGATATTCTCTCCCAGATAACACTCAGGAACCTGTAGATACACCTTGTTATATGATTATGCTGATGTGAGGTGTGTTTTGGGATGGGGCTTTTAACTCACTTGCAATGGTACCCATCACCTTGAGGAGAAACAATGAAATATTAGTTAATTGGTCAGGTATACATGTACTTACATTTCGAAGGGGCGTCTCAGACATATATATGTTTTTGACTGTAACTTTTTGGTTACAAAAGCATATACATTCTAAAATTTTATACAGTTGATGTTAAGAAGGATTATGTGGTATTGAAAATGTGAAATGCCAACATAAAGATCTATTTCTAACCAAAAGGCTAATTTCATTACGAGAACAGAAGGAGATCATGTGGCGCCACCTGGTTGTAAAGAAACAAAGTAAATTTCATATGTATTCAATATCTTATCTCGGCCACTTAAAGCTGATGCTTCTATTCCTATACAATACACGACATGATCATTTGATTGGAAGATCATAACTTATGAAAGATCACAGCTTATGAAAGTACACAAGAAAAAAATACAACATCTTATAAAATACGCCAATACTTACGGTATTATAGTGATTACTCACTGGAAAAATTCCCAATACCAAATATACACAAAAATAGTCATATAATTAGATAATCGGAACCTGGCAAAGAGAGAATTATAGGGACTTTCCTTGCACTCTTCTACTACAGTTTAGGTTACGTTCAACTGAATATAAGTATAATTTTCCAGAGGGTTAGGGTTAGGGTTAGGGTTAGGGATAATATACTAGGAATATAAGTGTATTGCTGTACTAGCCTATTCCTACTCTGTTCCTTAGATCTCTGTTATACATATTATGGATGTTCGCTGATACAGTTCTGAGGAATTCATAATACATTTCGTCATGTTTACCTAGTGTTTTTCTTCCAACAATGGTGAGGAAAATGTCATGTTGTGTGGCCAATACTGGGTTATCAAAGCGCTTTTCAAGGTTTTATATTTCGACCACCATTTTCCCACTCTTTTTCCCCATATACTAACAACGATGTAGGAGAAGTTAAAAACTAGACGTTTTAACCCAATTTCATTTTGATATTACAGGTGATATAACAACATATTTAGAAAAATTGGGGTTTGCAAGAAGGATTCATAATGCATTTGGCTCTTTTTGTTCCTACTGGTAAATTTCGTCTTGAAATGTTTTCTCGTTATGTTTGAGGTATTGCTCAAAATTTAATAGCACCCTGTATGTTTACTTTATTAGACTGGGGTTAACCGATCCATGGTCGATCACAGGATGTAAATACTTATGGGCCCTATGACTAGATTAATCAAAAACATTTAAACCCATTGGCGTAGTGGACCTGAGCCTATGGATCCATAGTTGCTCAAGTTCTAATCTAAGGGCCAGAGATTCTTTAGAATCTGGCTCCTTTCTTCCAAATTGCAGAACATGCAGGGTTATATTGGTCAGTACTGCATGATCATCAGAATTGTAGTGTCTGCCGACACTGTGTGTTCTGTTGTGTTGAGTGATGTATCTAAAATGTTCACACATACGTTCATCTAAGGTGCGTTTTGTGTGACCGATGTATTGTTTGAGGCAAAGTTTGCAAGTGATGCAGTAAATGATATTATTAGATTTACAGGAGCAGCACCGAATGGTGTTGTAACTTCTCCCTGTAATTGGGCTGGATATCCGGCCGGATGTATCCAGCTTGGGGCAATACCAACATTTCTGTCTGGTACACCTCTTATTGTGGTGGATGGGTGGACTGGTATTAACGTCCAGGGGATTTTTGACCAGTGGCCTGACAAGAATATCCCTAATATTCTTAGGTCTTCTGAAGCCCTGGATTATATTCCAGTCCAGGACCTCTCTGGTACTGGATGACTAGTAATAATGTTTTATACCACTGATCCAAGGCTGGTTATGCTCAATTCCACTCCAATCAGTGTGAATTTTATTTTCTTAAACACGCATTTTTGTCTAATGACCCTCTGCACATCCTTCTATGTACAGGGTTAACTTACTCTGTTGATCCCTTCATTGTCTCATTTGCGAACTTCTGTCTTTTAATTTCCAGTAACCGCTGGAAGTATATATTAAATTACAATTTTCGAACTAAACCCAATATTACTTATCTCTTCCCCATTCCCCCTCCTCTGATGATTGCTACTATGCATGAAACCGCTTTCGAGTAGTTAAATTAAACACACTCCAGGTGGCGCCAACTTATGGCCCATCCCTTGTTACAGTTTGCCATGGAAACGCGATCGCGTACCGGGTAAACTTCGTGACACCTTCATTGTTGTGCAGAGGAACGCCTGTTTGTTACGTGACGGACTCCCGTCATTAGCGGTAAGGAATTTATTGATACAACACCGGGAAAATTTCTTGTTCCAATCCCCCCCCCCCCCCCAGTTCTTCAATACCCTGTATGTTTACTGTTACCAATTATCAATTGCACCAGTGAGGAAATTTTAGGCAGTTAGACAATAAATGGCACCACTGAGAAAACCATTTCAGTCAGAAGCATATTTTACAGCTTTGTGGTGTTCCAAAGCATTACAGAAACTACCTTCTGTCTCAACTCATTTTTATGCTGATTTTGCAAAATTATGACCCCATAGTAAAATTCCACTCAAGATCGCTAATATTCGTACGATTTGAAGGAGAATTTATAGCTAAGTTGTGGTAAGCACCCCCCCCCCACCCACAAAAACAAAAAAAAACACGTTATGTCATAGAACCGTTTGATTGAAAGTGGATGTCAAAATAGCCAGGCCTGTAGAGGGCAGTGCAGACATAAATGGGTTCACTAAATGGCCGGCAGGATTATCCATCTCGACCTACAAAGCATTAGCCCTCCAGGGTCTAGCAAATTAAGAGGAACACAGCTAACATAAAGCGTGACCTAAGGCTACTTTTTTCCAAAATACAAGGACCTAAAGATCTTTAAAAATCATCTTAACCCTGTCATGTTGTTACTCATTAGACAGCTCTCACTGGTTACTCTCAAAGTAGTACCCATTTGCCAGGGTATCAGTCATTTTACAGATTTTTTGCATTATTTTGTATTGGCCAAATTATCCACTAGCAGCTTAATGGTTAAGCAAAGTACAAGGTCGTCGTAAAAGAGGCTTCTCGGCCTTTCATCATTGTGTTAATATCTCAAGGAATTTCCTTTTAGAGTTAAATCTCTTTCGTTTGATTGTCCATATAAAAATATTCTTGAAATATCCTTATGATGTGGAATACAACTACGAAAGGGCGACATCCAATGTTTGCAAATTCAAACAATCTGCAGGAAACCTTTAGACTCTTCAAATCTTACAACCATTTGTCCAAGTTCAGATCCATAGCTTATGCATGGATTAAAGGACAAGACATTCATGAGCAGCGAACATTCCGGACATGGAATTTGACTTTCTTTCCATTAAGCTCTTTCTCTTAAACACACACACACATATATATATATATATATATATATATATATATATATATATATATATATATATATATATATATATAAATATACATACAAGTATACATACATATATATATATATATATATATATATATATATATATATACATATATACATATATACATATATACATATATACATATATATATATATATATATATATATATATATATATATATATATATATATATATATATATATAAATATATATATATATATATATATATATATATATATACATATATACATATATACATATATACATATATATATATATATATATATATATATATATATATATATATATATATATATATATATATATATATATATATATATATATATATATATATATATATATATATATATATATATATATATATATATATATAGAAGCTGCCTGCCGCGGCCACAGACCAGTCAGCAAAGAAATAGTCGTTCCGATGATATCTGTTGACTTGTGAAGTCCAGGGTAGGCATGCATGACCCTCCTCAGTAACATTTATGTTTCCCATATACTCTCTCCCTTGTTCACTCTCTCTACAATCTGAAAGGCAAGCAGTGTAATATGTCAGAGACCCGTCAGCAAAGTAGGAACGGTTACGATACCTTGTGTTGACTGCTGAAGTCCAGGGTATACACGCGATACCATGTTTATTAACATTTACATTTCCCATATATTCTCTCCTTCGTTCACTCTCTTTACAATCTGAAAGGGAAACAGTGCATTGTGAGAAATAAGAAATTTAGATTCTGCTGTTGACTTTCAAATGCATGCAAGGATGTGCTCCTCTCTACTTGAGGGAACTGTTAGTCAAACAAGCCAATACAAGGACTCTAAGAACAAACACTAAGAACTTATTACAGATACCACTCACTAATCTGAAAAAGTTTGGTGACAGAGCATTCTGTGCCTATGCACCACGCCTTTGGAATAAACTCCCTGACAACATCAAGGCTGCTGATAGTGTGCAAAACTTCAAGAAACAGCTGAAAACATTGCTATTTCGTAAGGAGTTTAATTGACTATATGGACCACGACAACTGTCCAATGACTCTAAAGCGCTTTTGAATATTATAGGTGGAAAGGGCGCTATATCAAATATCAATTATTATTATTATTATTATTATTATTATTATTATTATTATTATTATTATTATTATTATTATTAGTCATCGTGTACCCTAGTCAACTCGTACCCAAACCAACCAGTACTCGTCTTAGATTCGTACCAAATCTAAGGCAATCAATAGTTGGCAGTCACGGCCATTTTGAGCTTGTATATACTTGCTAAAGATGCTGTCCCAATTACGACTTTTAATGTACGACAAAGTGCGAATTGGAAATTTGCAGCTTCGCAGTTATTCTTAGCTTTGCGTAGCTAAAGCCGAGATTTTGTAAAAAAGTTTTACATGTAAAACCTTTGTGTACGACAACATTTACATCGTAGTGATGTTTTTGTTGTACTGATTGACGTACATAGTTGAACATCATTTCGTATATGTTCTTGTATTTTCGTAAGTTATCGTATATTGTTGAGGATTGTTGAGGATTGGTGAACATCGATTCGTGGCATATCGTACATGTATGTATGTATTCGTGCCTTAACGTACATTTTCATACAGAAATTAAATGTACCTTCTGACTTGAACATTCAAAAGAGATTTACATGACCCACTTTATCATGAAATGACAAGTTATTCGGCCAAAATTAACATACAAAGTCATGGATTGGTGGTGACTTAAACAAAAATCGTAGTGTTGTTACGAATTTTGCAATTTTCTAGTCGAACATGTTCGTATGTTGACGAACATTGTCGTAATTAGACGTACATGTGGCGTATATTTACGTATGTATGTCGTATGCATTTGTACTTAGTTCGTATTTTTGCACACATTCACATACATGCGCACCTTGATATTCGTACACAAGTACGATTATGTTCGCCTATTTACGACAAATTACGATAAAAAACGTACTCTGTCGCACATGTAAGGATGTTGTCGAACATCAATCGTACTTAGTGTCGTGTGATTTCGTATAATTTCATATCTTTTTCGTGAAAAAATCGTATACATCCTGTGAACGTGATTTTCACCAATCTTTTAGCAAATTCGTGGCTTTGTCGTATATTTGGCTTATTTAAAAAATCGTACATAAAATTCGCAGTGGGACAGCACCTTAACGCCTGTAGTCCCTATCCCATATAACTAGATCAACTGTGCAAGTCTGGGCCATCACTCAGCAGTTAATAACGGACCCGATATTCCAGAACCTCACACGGGCTTGCATATGGACAGGACAGGACAGGCTTTTAGCTATTTCTCTGTGTTGGATTTCATCAAAGCATGGTCGCTTAAACTCGCATATTTGGTATCATACAGACGGATTTGCTGAAATATGGTATACGTCTAGCCGTAGATGTACATACATAGTACCTAGTATAGCTAAGAGTATTACAAAGAGAAGGGTATCTTATACGTTTTGGCGTTGTTTTGAAGTTATGCAATAAAAACTTTGAAAGAAAAGTTATTTTCTGATTTCAACACATATTCCTCTGGAGATGCACGGGGCATAACTTAGAAAAGTGAGATTCCCTTCCCTCCTTGATGATATTCCTTATACATTTGTGAAACTTGGGGATGAAATGTTAATTAGAACATCCCAAGTGACTTTTTGTGAAACAAATATTAATTCCCAAGTCATCATCCAAGTATCTTACAACCAGGCGATACTTTCAAATAGCATCAATGTATAAATGTGTTCCTCGCATAAATTAAAAAACAACTCATTCAAAACTGAATATTGCTAATGCTATTTCAAAAAGTGGAAAACAATTGACCAAGTCTAGAAAGAGGTCCAGGTACGCCAGAAATGATATTTCCGAGAAAAGTGTCTAACAGCATGAACCTACCGGCCAGCGCCACTGACAAGTGAATCATGAATTTGACCAAGGTGGTGACAAAGTAAGCAATTCTATTTGCCCATAACAGGTTCCCCTGTTTATTCTGTTTGAGATCGTTGATGAAGTATGGTGTTTTCATAAATCTAAAGCCGCGAAAAGTAAATCCCTTCTTACGTTCAACATCCTAATAAGTTGACGTTTAGGTTTAACTTTGATAACCCTCGAGTTTCTAACTTTCCCTCCGTCTTCGGACAAATGTAAACGAGATGGTGTTAAACCTCTACACTCCCACCACTGCACGGGCTCGAATCCCGGCCTAGGCATGTGAGAAAGTGACTTGGGGATAGGCGGTGGTTTTCGCCGGGTTTCCCAGTTTCCTCCACTCCTCACAAATGGCTAGTCACGAATTAGCGACAATATGGTTCATATGTGACGAACAACGAAATTCCAAATCAAATTTCTAAAACTGCTGATTGGTTTGGATTCACGTCACTTTCGACAGTCAAACCTTATTTTCTATTGCGACCAGTTAAACACCCGGACTAGGGCGAAATCTTACGAATAATCCAATGGACTTTTTAGTTGCAAAAGCATCGCAGACAGCCCTTCACAACGCAGAGGATTTGTAAAGCGACCAGCCCTACTCTCTCTCTCTCTCTCTCTCTCTCTCTCTCTCTCTCTCTCTCTCTCTCTCTCTCTCTCTCTCTCTCTCTCTCTCTTTATATATATATATATATATATATATATATATATATATATATATATATATATATATATATATATATATATATATATATATATATATATATATACATATATATATATATATATATATATATATATATATATATATATATATATATATATATATATATATATATATATATATATAGTTGCGGAGACTTGAGCGTTATTTTTGTTTAGAAAGGTTCTATCCAGAATCAAATTGCGAAATCTACAATCAGCAGGAAAATGTCAAAATACGCATATATTACTGACTATAGCTACTCATTATTTGTTTTCATAGAGATATGTATGCACTTGGTAAGTCTGATAGGTTCGAGTTGTGTGCACTAATGTCGATGAGATTCTATTTGTTGAGGCAAGTGTGCCGGTCCGTTAGAAACGGCGCGATCAGCATTTTGATAGAATGAAATTTCATTCTGTGGCATTGGTGGCGACGCACCGCACACACTCCATGTAGGTTACCGTCAGTCAAAGCATTTGACCTATCGGTGGAGTGCATGACACGTGGGGAGTGCATGTCACGCTTCGGAGGCGGGACTTTCCTGCGTAGCCAGCCAATCACATCGGCCCGTCGCACGTGAGCGTGTGGCGGGAACATGCTCTGCTGCTCGAACACTGAGCTAACCGCGAAGCGTGCCATTAATCTCTTGTTTGCTTTACTAGACAAGAGCGGTGTAACCGGGCTCCGCGGACTTCCTTCCTCCGACGCTGGCGGAATAACGACCATTACATCGCTACCGAGTGCAGCCACGGGGCACTAGCGGGACCGTTTGCGGGCCCTCCGGTTCACGGCATGCATATCAGTCCACTTATGACCCGTCCCAAGAAGGACTCACGTTTCCGTAGGGTCATAATGGATCTCTCGTGGCCGAAAGGGGCGGCGATCAGTGACGGTATTGATCCAGCGGTCTACTTAGATGGACCGGCGACCATCACGTTACCCACAGCGGACTATATGGCGGATAGGCTGCTGCAACTCGGAGAGGGGGCTTATCTATATAAAACGGATTTGGCCCGAGGATACAGGCAGCTCCGCGTCGACCCGCACGACTGGCCCCTCCTAGGTTTCCGTTACCGGGGGTCCTACTTCATGGATATATGTCCGCCGTTTGGATTAAGATCGTCTGCAATGTGTATGCAGCGAACGGCGGAGGCCATCGTCTACATCCACGGTTTGCGCGGCTTCTACTCTAAGGCGTACTTGGATGACTTCGGGGGCGCAGAACGGGACCAGCCCCGCGCACACCGCGCTTTGACCACTCTGCAGGACATCATGGCGTCGTTGGGGGTGGTCGAGGCCAAACATAAGGTACATGAACCAGCTCAGATAATGATCTGGCTGGGGATACTTTATGACACGTGCCGCATGACCATGTCCATACCAGCACCAAAGATGGAGGAGGTTATGGGGATACTCAAGGATTGGGAGGGGAAATCCAGGGCCACTAGAAGGGATATTCAGAAACTAGTGGGGCTACTACAATTTGTAGCTAGCGTTGCCCCCCCGGTCCGAGTATTTTCGAACCGCATCTTGCAGAACCTCAGAGACACACCAAACAGAGGTTCCCATGGATTATCGCTCGGGTTCAGAAAGGACCTAAAGTTTTTCTTAGACTTGTTGCCCGACTTCAACGGAGTTCGCATCATCGATAAGAAGGACCTACCCTACCAGGGACAAATCGAACTAGACGCCTGCCTCACGGGGTGTGGGGCGACGATAGGTGAGCAATACTACGCTGAAGTGTTCCCCCCATTCGTACTGGGAGAGGGGCATATCATAGCTCATCTGGAACTACTGAACATTGTCGTGTCACTAAAGGTATGGGGTAGCATATGGAGAGGACAGAGAGTCAAAGTTTTGTGTGACAATACCAATGCGTGTCTGGCTATCCAGACGGGCAGGGCCAAAGATCCCTACATGCAACACTGCATTCGCGAATTGTTCTTGTATGCTGCCAGGTATGACGTGCAGTTGGTGGCCGCACATAGAGCAGGAGCCCTGTTAGTCAGGGCCGATGCGTTGTCCAGAATGCATTGCAGTGAATCTCACAGACAATGGGTATGTAGTGACGAACAATTAAAGGTAGCCAAGAGAGTACGGGTGCTGCCTGAGGTGTTTGCATTGGTTAGCGAATTGTAATTCATGCTTCCTTCCATTTTCAGATAGACGGAGATTGGACGAAGCAGCTAGGCAGCGCAGCGAGCGAGCTTTTCGCCCAGGGACAGTAGCAAATCACGAGTCCCATGTTTTGCTTTTCATCGCATTTGCTATGCACTTTAAGTTTTTAGATTTCCCTGCGTCACCACGAGTACTGATTTGCTTTGGGGAATTTTTGTTGCGTACTTTTACGGCTCTGAAATCGGCACTGAACGCGCTTTCTTCAATACGCAGATTTCATCTAGACTGGAGGTTTGATGATGCAGCTTTTGCGGATGTTGTCGTAGCGCGATGGCGGCGCGCGTTGCCCCTCACTATGCGAGCTGTTCCGAGGAAGGCACAGGCCTTGCCTTTCCCAGTTTTGGAGAGGCTCTGTCAGGCCAATGCAGGACTGGGGCCCGAGGCCGACAATTTTGCTGCTTTCTTGACCATTTGTTTTCACGTTTTTGCCAGGGCCTCCTCTCTCCTGCCAGGGGGAACAGGCGAGTTTGACGCTTCAAGACTGCCCACCCTGGGGGATGTGGGGAGGGCCGGGCAGGGTTTTTCTTTGAAGCTCAAGTGGGACAAGACACACCAGGCGACCTGGGAGGCATTTGAGGTGCCCCTCCTCCCGAGACCGCTTTCGCCTGCATGTCCGGTACAGGCTCTCAATTCTCTTCTGGAGAGGGCAGCAGGTCGCCCGGGGGGCACCCCTCTGTTTGATTCACTTGACTTGGCCGGAGCACGGTCATGGTTGCGTTTTTCTCTGCGGAAATTGGGATGCGATCCCAGCGAGTTTTCCTTACATTCTTTGCGAAGGGGTGGCTGCACTCTGGCATATGCGGGCGGTGCGGCAGTGAGCGATCTACAGTCGCTCGGCGGCTGGCGCAGCAGCGCGGTGCACTTATACCATGACAGTGGGGATGCGAGGCGCAGGGCGGCTAGGGCCATGTTGGCCTCCACTTCAAACCCCCACCCAACAGCAGCTAACTAATAACCCTTTTGCGCTATGAACTGTTTGCCGCTTGAAATGATGTTAAACAAATAATTCGGTAGTTTTATAGAGGCCGTGCAGGGGCACTGTTGTTCACTTTTGTAATAAATTTTGCACGAGCACCAACGTTAATGTACAGAGACAGAGGGTCACGGTACTGTGTATTGTTTAGTTCGTTCCTCAGCGTAGGAACAGTTGGTGCTGTTACTTAAGATGTGTTTCACTAAGAAGTGTTCATAAAAGTTTACAGAGGTAGTTTGGATACATTGTAGCAAATATCAGGTATAATGTACGGTTTGTTTATTTAGTGTAAGTGATACATTGTAGCGGTTTTGTTGCCCAATGTTTACATTGAGGATCGTGGAATGAATTGATACATTGTTGCAATTCGAGTTGACACCATAAAATGTTGAGTAGTTGTTACCATAAATTGTTGATTATTTGTACTGCTATTGTTGATTAAATATTTTGCACCCCCTATCGTTGTTGTGTCGTGCTTCGCATACTAATGTTGATAGAATGAAATTTCATTCTGTGGCATTGGTGGCGACGCACCGCACACACTCCATGTAGGTTACCGTCAGTCAAAGCATTTGACCTATCGGTGGAGTGCATGACACGTGGGGAGTGCATGTCACGCTTCGGAGGCGGGACTTTCCTGCGTAGCCAGCCAATCACATCGGCCCGTCGCACGTGAGCGTGTGGCGGGAACATGCTCTGCTGCTCGAACACTGAGCTAACCGCGAAGCGTGCCATTAATCTCTTGTTTGCTTTACTAGACAAGAGCGGTGTAACCGGGCTCCGCGGACTTCCTTCCTCCGACGCTGGCGGAATAACGACCATTACATCGCTACCGAGTGCAGCCACGGGGCACTAGCGGGACCGTTTGCGGGCCCTCCGGTTCACGGCATGCATATCAGTCCACTTATGACCCGTCCCAAGAAGGACTCACGTTTCCGTAGGGTCATAATGGATCTCTCGTGGCCGAAAGGGGCGGCGATCAGTGACGGTATTGATCCAGCGGTCTACTTAGATGGACCGGCGACCATCACGTTACCCACAGCGGACTATATGGCGGATAGGCTGCTGCAACTCGGAGAGGGGGCTTATCTATATAAAACGGATTTGGCCCGAGGATACAGGCAGCTCCGCGTCGACCCGCACGACTGGCCCCTCCTAGGTTTCCGTTACCGGGGGTCCTACTTCATGGATATATGTCCGCCGTTTGGATTAAGATCGTCTGCAATGTGTATGCAGCGAACGGCGGAGGCCATCGTCTACATCCACGGTTTGCGCGGCTTCTACTCTAAGGCGTACTTGGATGACTTCGGGGGCGCAGAACGGGACCAGCCCCGCGCACACCGCGCTTTGACCACTCTGCAGGACATCATGGCGTCGTTGGGGGTGGTCGAGGCCAAACATAAGGTACATGAACCAGCTCAGATAATGATCTGGCTGGGGATACTTTATGACACGTGCCGCATGACCATGTCCATACCAGCACCAAAGATGGAGGAGGTTATGGGGATACTCAAGGATTGGGAGGGGAAATCCAGGGCCACTAGAAGGGATATTCAGAAACTAGTGGGGCTACTACAATTTGTAGCTAGCGTTGCCCCCCCGGTCCGAGTATTTTCGAACCGCATCTTGCAGAACCTCAGAGACACACCAAACAGAGGTTCCCATGGATTATCGCTCGGGTTCAGAAAGGACCTAAAGTTTTTCTTAGACTTGTTGCCCGACTTCAACGGAGTTCGCATCATCGATAAGAAGGACCTACCCTACCAGGGACAAATCGAACTAGACGCCTGCCTCACGGGGTGTGGGGCGACGATAGGTGAGCAATACTACGCTGAAGTGTTCCCCCCATTCGTACTGGGAGAGGGGCATATCATAGCTCATCTGGAACTACTGAACATTGTCGTGTCACTAAAGGTATGGGGTAGCATATGGAGAGGACAGAGAGTCAAAGTTTTGTGTGACAATACCAATGCGTGTCTGGCTATCCAGACGGGCAGGGCCAAAGATCCCTACATGCAACACTGCATTCGCGAATTGTTCTTGTATGCTGCCAGGTATGACGTGCAGTTGGTGGCCGCACATAGAGCAGGAGCCCTGTTAGTCAGGGCCGATGCGTTGTCCAGAATGCATTGCAGTGAATCTCACAGACAATGGGTATGTAGTGACGAACAATTAAAGGTAGCCAAGAGAGTACGGGTGCTGCCTGAGGTGTTTGCATTGGTTAGCGAATTGTAATTCATGCTTCCTTCCATTTTCAGATAGACGGAGATTGGACGAAGCAGCTAGGCAGCGCAGCGAGCGAGCTTTTCGCCCAGGGACAGTAGCAAATCACGAGTCCCATGTTTTGCTTTTCATCGCATTTGCTATGCACTTTAAGTTTTTAGATTTCCCTGCGTCACCACGAGTACTGATTTGCTTTGGGGAATTTTTGTTGCGTACTTTTACGGCTCTGAAATCGGCACTGAACGCGCTTTCTTCAATACGCAGATTTCATCTAGACTGGAGGTTTGATGATGCAGCTTTTGCGGATGTTGTCGTAGCGCGATGGCGGCGCGCGTTGCCCCTCACTATGCGAGCTGTTCCGAGGAAGGCACAGGCCTTGCCTTTCCCAGTTTTGGAGAGGCTCTGTCAGGCCAATGCAGGACTGGGGCCCGAGGCCGACAATTTTGCTGCTTTCTTGACCATTTGTTTTCACGTTTTTGCCAGGGCCTCCTCTCTCCTGCCAGGGGGAACAGGCGAGTTTGACGCTTCAAGACTGCCCACCCTGGGGGATGTGGGGAGGGCCGGGCAGGGTTTTTCTTTGAAGCTCAAGTGGGACAAGACACACCAGGCGACCTGGGAGGCATTTGAGGTGCCCCTCCTCCCGAGACCGCTTTCGCCTGCATGTCCGGTACAGGCTCTCAATTCTCTTCTGGAGAGGGCAGCAGGTCGCCCGGGGGGCACCCCTCTGTTTGATTCACTTGACTTGGCCGGAGCACGGTCATGGTTGCGTTTTTCTCTGCGGAAATTGGGATGCGATCCCAGCGAGTTTTCCTTACATTCTTTGCGAAGGGGTGGCTGCACTCTGGCATATGCGGGCGGTGCGGCAGTGAGCGATCTACAGTCGCTCGGCGGCTGGCGCAGCAGCGCGGTGCACTTATACCATGACAGTGGGGATGCGAGGCGCAGGGCGGCTAGGGCCATGTTGGCCTCCACTTCAAACCCCCACCCAACAGCAGCTAACTAATAACCCTTTTGCGCTATGAACTGTTTGCCGCTTGAAATGATGTTAAACAAATAATTCGGTAGTTTTATAGAGGCCGTGCAGGGGCACTGTTGTTCACTTTTGTAATAAATTTTGCACGAGCACCAACGTTAATGTACAGAGACAGAGGGTCACGGTACTGTGTATTGTTTAGTTCGTTCCTCAGCGTAGGAACAGTTGGTGCTGTTACTTAAGATGTGTTTCACTAAGAAGTGTTCATAAAAGTTTACAGAGGTAGTTTGGATACATTGTAGCAAATATCAGGTATAATGTACGGTTTGTTTATTTAGTGTAAGTGATACATTGTAGCGGTTTTGTTGCCCAATGTTTACATTGAGGATCGTGGAATGAATTGATACATTGTTGCAATTCGAGTTGACACCATAAAATGTTGAGTAGTTGTTACCATAAATTGTTGATTATTTGTACTGCTATTGTTGATTAAATATTTTGCACCCCCTATCGTTGTTGTGTCGTGCTTCGCATACTAATGTTGATAGAATGAAATTTCATTCTGTGGCATTGGTGGCGACGCACCGCACACACTCCATGTAGGTTACCGTCAGTCAAAGCATTTGACCTATCGGTGGAGTGCATGACACGTGGGGAGTGCATGTCACGCTTCGGAGGCGGGACTTTCCTGCGTAGCCAGCCAATCACATCGGCCCGTCGCACGTGAGCGTGTGGCGGGAACATGCTCTGCTGCTCGAACACTGAGCTAACCGCGAAGCGTGCCATTAATCTCTTGTTTGCTTTACTAGACAAGAGCGGTGTAACCGGGCTCCGCGGACTTCCTTCCTCCGACGCTGGCGGAATAACGACCATTACATCGCTACCGAGTGCAGCCACGGGGCACTAGCGGGACCGTTTGCGGGCCCTCCGGTTCACGGCATGCATATCAGTCCACTTATGACCCGTCCCAAGAAGGACTCACGTTTCCGTAGGGTCATAATGGATCTCTCGTGGCCGAAAGGGGCGGCGATCAGTGACGGTATTGATCCAGCGGTCTACTTAGATGGACCGGCGACCATCACGTTACCCACAGCGGACTATATGGCGGATAGGCTGCTGCAACTCGGAGAGGGGGCTTATCTATATAAAACGGATTTGGCCCGAGGATACAGGCAGCTCCGCGTCGACCCGCACGACTGGCCCCTCCTAGGTTTCCGTTACCGGGGGTCCTACTTCATGGATATATGTCCGCCGTTTGGATTAAGATCGTCTGCAATGTGTATGCAGCGAACGGCGGAGGCCATCGTCTACATCCACGGTTTGCGCGGCTTCTACTCTAAGGCGTACTTGGATGACTTCGGGGGCGCAGAACGGGACCAGCCCCGCGCACACCGCGCTTTGACCACTCTGCAGGACATCATGGCGTCGTTGGGGGTGGTCGAGGCCAAACATAAGGTACATGAACCAGCTCAGATAATGATCTGGCTGGGGATACTTTATGACACGTGCCGCATGACCATGTCCATACCAGCACCAAAGATGGAGGAGGTTATGGGGATACTCAAGGATTGGGAGGGGAAATCCAGGGCCACTAGAAGGGATATTCAGAAACTAGTGGGGCTACTACAATTTGTAGCTAGCGTTGCCCCCCCGGTCCGAGTATTTTCGAACCGCATCTTGCAGAACCTCAGAGACACACCAAACAGAGGTTCCCATGGATTATCGCTCGGGTTCAGAAAGGACCTAAAGTTTTTCTTAGACTTGTTGCCCGACTTCAACGGAGTTCGCATCATCGATAAGAAGGACCTACCCTACCAGGGACAAATCGAACTAGACGCCTGCCTCACGGGGTGTGGGGCGACGATAGGTGAGCAATACTACGCTGAAGTGTTCCCCCCATTCGTACTGGGAGAGGGGCATATCATAGCTCATCTGGAACTACTGAACATTGTCGTGTCACTAAAGGTATGGGGTAGCATATGGAGAGGACAGAGAGTCAAAGTTTTGTGTGACAATACCAATGCGTGTCTGGCTATCCAGACGGGCAGGGCCAAAGATCCCTACATGCAACACTGCATTCGCGAATTGTTCTTGTATGCTGCCAGGTATGACGTGCAGTTGGTGGCCGCACATAGAGCAGGAGCCCTGTTAGTCAGGGCCGATGCGTTGTCCAGAATGCATTGCAGTGAATCTCACAGACAATGGGTATGTAGTGACGAACAATTAAAGGTAGCCAAGAGAGTACGGGTGCTGCCTGAGGTGTTTGCATTGGTTAGCGAATTGTAATTCATGCTTCCTTCCATTTTCAGATAGACGGAGATTGGACGAAGCAGCTAGGCAGCGCAGCGAGCGAGCTTTTCGCCCAGGGACAGTAGCAAATCACGAGTCCCATGTTTTGCTTTTCATCGCATTTGCTATGCACTTTAAGTTTTTAGATTTCCCTGCGTCACCACGAGTACTGATTTGCTTTGGGGAATTTTTGTTGCGTACTTTTACGGCTCTGAAATCGGCACTGAACGCGCTTTCTTCAATACGCAGATTTCATCTAGACTGGAGGTTTGATGATGCAGCTTTTGCGGATGTTGTCGTAGCGCGATGGCGGCGCGCGTTGCCCCTCACTATGCGAGCTGTTCCGAGGAAGGCACAGGCCTTGCCTTTCCCAGTTTTGGAGAGGCTCTGTCAGGCCAATGCAGGACTGGGGCCCGAGGCCGACAATTTTGCTGCTTTCTTGACCATTTGTTTTCACGTTTTTGCCAGGGCCTCCTCTCTCCTGCCAGGGGGAACAGGCGAGTTTGACGCTTCAAGACTGCCCACCCTGGGGGATGTGGGGAGGGCCGGGCAGGGTTTTTCTTTGAAGCTCAAGTGGGACAAGACACACCAGGCGACCTGGGAGGCATTTGAGGTGCCCCTCCTCCCGAGACCGCTTTCGCCTGCATGTCCGGTACAGGCTCTCAATTCTCTTCTGGAGAGGGCAGCAGGTCGCCCGGGGGGCACCCCTCTGTTTGATTCACTTGACTTGGCCGGAGCACGGTCATGGTTGCGTTTTTCTCTGCGGAAATTGGGATGCGATCCCAGCGAGTTTTCCTTACATTCTTTGCGAAGGGGTGGCTGCACTCTGGCATATGCGGGCGGTGCGGCAGTGAGCGATCTACAGTCGCTCGGCGGCTGGCGCAGCAGCGCGGTGCACTTATACCATGACAGTGGGGATGCGAGGCGCAGGGCGGCTAGGGCCATGTTGGCCTCCACTTCAAACCCCCACCCAACAGCAGCTAACTAATAACCCTTTTGCGCTATGAACTGTTTGCCGCTTGAAATGATGTTAAACAAATAATTCGGTAGTTTTATAGAGGCCGTGCAGGGGCACTGTTGTTCACTTTTGTAATAAATTTTGCACGAGCACCAACGTTAATGTACAGAGACAGAGGGTCACGGTACTGTGTATTGTTTAGTTCGTTCCTCAGCGTAGGAACAGTTGGTGCTGTTACTTAAGATGTGTTTCACTAAGAAGTGTTCATAAAAGTTTACAGAGGTAGTTTGGATACATTGTAGCAAATATCAGGTATAATGTACGGTTTGTTTATTTAGTGTAAGTGATACATTGTAGCGGTTTTGTTGCCCAATGTTTACATTGAGGATCGTGGAATGAATTGATACATTGTTGCAATTCGAGTTGACACCATAAAATGTTGAGTAGTTGTTACCATAAATTGTTGATTATTTGTACTGCTATTGTTGATTAAATATTTTGCACCCCCTATCGCTGTTGTGTCGTGCTTCGCATACTAATGTTGATAGAATGAAATTTCATTCTGTGGCATTGGTGGCGACGCACCGCACACACTCCATGTAGGTTACCGTCAGTCAAAGCATTTGACCTATCGGTGGAGTGCATGACACGTGGGGAGTGCATGTCACGCTTCGGAGGCGGGACTTTCCTGCGTAGCCAGCCAATCACATCGGCCCGTCGCACGTGAGCGTGTGGCGGGAACATGCTCTGCTGCTCGAACACTGAGCTAACCGCGAAGCGTGCCATTAATCTCTTGTTTGCTTTACTAGACAAGAGCGGTGTAACCGGGCTCCGCGGACTTCCTTCCTCCGACGCTGGCGGAATAACGATTTTCCCACCCGCCCGCCCTCTGTACTTGGTTTTTCTACGGGTTTCCGCTTGAAATGATGTTAAACAAATAATTCGGTAGTTTTATAGAGGCCGTGCAGGGGCACTGTTGTTCACTTTTGTAATAAATTTTGCACGAGCACCAACGTTAATGTACAGAGACAGAGGGTCACGGTACTGTGTATTGTTTAGTTCGTTCCTCAGCGTAGGAACAGTTGGTGCTGTTACTTAAGATGTGTTTCACTAAGAAGTGTTCATAAAAGTTTACAGAGGTAGTTTGGATACATTGTAGCAAATATCAGGTATAATGTACGGTTTGTTTATTTAGTGTAAGTGATACATTGTAGCGGTTTTGTTGCCCAATGTTTACATTGAGGATCGTGGAATGAATTGATACATTGTTGCAATTCGAGTTGACACCATAAAATGTTGAGTAGTTGTTACCATAAATTGTTGATTATTTGTACTGCTATTGTTGATTAAATATTTTGCACCCCCTATCGTTGTTGTGTCGTGCTTCGCATACTAATGCTGCATGTTTAGACCGTTAATTAACCTACTAGCGTCGTAGTGTCTTAAGGTGGTTTATGCGGTTTATTAGTGAATATCATCTTGAGATATTTACATAATTAAAGCCGATATCCTCATCCCCACGATCAGACCAACAATGATTGTCTAGGTCATTACTGCGCAGAGTAAGGGACTTAACATTGCAGAATAGGCTTGACAGGGATCATTATGAAGATGTCTCCAATTTTGTTGGTGATTATAAACGCTCTGATATCACCGATGACCGCTTTCTTATTGAAGAGATAACTTTTGAAGAAGTTAATAGTGCAATCCGTACCCTGAACTTAGGGAAGTCGCCCGGTTTTGACAAGGTCACCACTGAACAGGTAGTTTACGGTGGTGTGAATATGTGCTCCCTCTTGACACGTATTTTTAACCTGATTGTGGATTGGGAATATATCCCAGCCTGCTTTAGATATGGAGTCCAGGTCCCCCTCTTTAAAGGGAAGGACCTATGCAGTCTGGACCCGAACAGCTACCGAGGTATCACCCTCCTGTCCACCTACAATAAACTATTTGAAGTTGTTCTCTGGAACAGACTGAAATGGTGGTGGGTGGACAGTGGGGTGATCTCCGAGCTGCAAGGGGCTTGCAAATCGGGACTTTCATGCATCCATACAGCATTTATTTTACAAGAGACCATAGCCCCATCATTGGAGGACAATGACAAATGTTATGTGGCCTTCTATGATGTGTCTAAGGCTTTTGATGGCGTATGGATTGACGGCCTGTTCAAACAGTTTTTTGACGCTGGGGTGACTGGGAAGACATGGCGCCTTCTCTATCGTTCATATATTAATTTCAATTGCTGCGCCAAAATTCAGGGACACCTTTCGGAGACATATACCCTCCAAAGAGGAATTTATCAGGTGGGGTATATGTCGTTGTTAAGTATACCGTGTTCATTAACTCTCTTTTGATACTGTTGAAGCGGTCAGGACTCTGTTGTAAAGTTTATACAACGCCAAGTACACCCGTTGGATACGCGGATGATCTCGCTACTGGCTGTTTCAATGGTGTATTATGCACCAGTCAATTGAATCCCCAGGAGGGGGGGGCCGGGACATGCGGGGATACTGCTCAGGAAAAAATCAATAAATAGCACTCATCCCCACTGGCAGGGACCAATTCTGTGGCAGTATGCCCCACCCCTGGGACATGCTCAACAAGAATACACAAGTTCCTAAGATTTCAACTTTTTTTTTTTGAAAATAAACCACAAAAATCTTAGCAGTTACATCCCAAATAACAAAACCTTCAGCAGTTATAAAAATAAAATTTTAGACTTGGAGAAGACACCCTTCACATTACTTTTATTAAACACCTGACGTCCATTGTGATACCATTGTCAATGGAAAGATTCTAAATTACAATTCAGTTTTAAAAGTATATCAACACTCTGTGTATTGCACTGCAGTACACTGGAAATGTTTATCTACAATAAAGTGATTGTAGAAAAAGTATAAACAAGTGTCGGGCATAGGGTCATAGAATGAGTTCAACAGATGGCTGCTTTTTTTGAACTCCTTAAGTGAATGATTGAGTAGTCTGTTTCAACTTTCCCATCTTCAAGTCAACCTTCCTAGGGAATTTGATATTCTACTTCCCCAAGGTTACCACAGAGAGGCACATTTGGGCAACTTCAAGCCATGGTCAAAGCCTGGAGTGTGTTTCCAGTGTGAGCATCCCAAGAAACTTCCGAAGAAGCAACCACTAAATAGGAAATTATTTCATCAAGTGGTTCTTGAGATATTGTGCAGACAAATAATTCACATTGCCCCCAAGTGGTGAGCTTTGAAAACTGAGATGACCACCGATAAATGTAATTGAGCCCCAAGAAACTTACGAAGAAGCAACCACAAAGTAGGAAAATGTTTCATGAAGTGGTTCTTGAGATATTGTGCAGACAAATAATTCACATCAACCCATAGTGGTGAATTTTGAAAACTAAGATGACCTTCGTAAAAAGTGATCAAATGATGCCCACTGTTCTGTGGAGGCACTGTTTGGAGGGGTTTAAAAAATCATACCCTGAAAACAGTTATACCCACCAGAACCAATAAATCCTTTTTTTTCTTTTTGGTCAAGCAAAAAAAAAAATGTTTGCTCGACCAAGAAGAAAAAATGCTTGCCGAAAAATAGGCAGGATAGGTAGTGTTTTTTTGTTTGTTTTTTCACACTGAAAACCATAGGGTTGAGATTTGCTTACCAAGAACATTTGTTTGACTTGTCTTTTGAAGGATGTACAGCTCACTTACGTCAGCTATTATTCAAGGTCGTATACAACTATTCATGTGTTTATGTCCATGATTGGGATGTCTTTCCCTATTTTTTCCTGACCTGGACTTGAGGATTGGAAGAAACCCCATTAGGGTAGGGGAGAAAAACTAAGTAGCCATTAGTAGGGTAGGGTTACCCTGAGCAAACATTTTTCGGGGCCCCTGTTGGGAAAACAGTGGGTGTTGGCATATGAAAATGGTCGGTGGCAGATTGAAAAAATCAGACATAAATTCAATATATTCAACAATAGGTTACAGTGCATTTCACATCTGTCTGTCGCCATAGATTTTGGACAGGACTCTTTAATAAATGGTGCCATGAGGTCCATATATGGCGCAGAAAGTTTTTCCCTCATTTGCATCTCAAATTATGATCTCAAAGTACATGTGGCCAAGTGGTCTTATGGGCTCAGATTTCATATGATGGTTCATCAGTATTATCATCTTCAATTTTATTTCAGTGCAATACATTTCATCAGTCCAGCTGAAATTTCATCAGGCAGCTCAGTGATTGAGAATCCCAACCCAGGTTTTTGGATTTTTTCGAGGGAGCCCAAATGAATTTCAGGGAGCCAATACTAACTAGGCCCAAATAATCAATTTTTATTTAAGAAAAGTTTTTTTTCTTTTTTTTTGTGGTAAATCTTTCTGTACTAAGTCATTTTTCTCTTTATTTTCTTCTAAAACATTTCACCAGTTCAGGTAACTCAAACAATAAGCCCCCAGTGCACTCAAACTGTCAAATAGCCCAGGTTCTATTCATACAATCAAATAATCAATTTTTATTTTAGAAAAGTTTTTTTCTTTTTTTTTTGTAAATATTTCTTTAATAAGTATTTTTTCTCTTTATGTAACTCAAATGATAAGCCCCCAGTGCACTAGAATTGTCACACAGCCCAGGGCCCCATCACACTGTTACTATATATGTGTAACCCATACCAAAACAATCAACCTGAATTAAGTGCCATAGTCCGTAGTTGGTCAACACAGTGGACCTAGCAGAGGCCGGGTGCGCCCGGCTGATAGGCCTACTGGAATCGTGGCAGCAAAGTATGACATCACTATTCAAATCCCCGCCTATCATGCACCGTCTCGGGACAGCAACAATAAATCACAGTAATCCCGGTACACCGGGCAGCTATTTTAAGCAGTATTTAGCAGAAGCACCGTGTTTCCCGGCCAAGTCCCGGCCCCCCCCCCCCCCCCCCCTCCCAGGGATTCAATTGACTGGTGCATTACTGGACCGGGTGATGGAGATCGTCTATCGGCATGGGTGTACTTGGCGTTATGGTTTTAACGCCAAAAAGAGTGGAGTGATGGTCTATGGTGAAAGCCAGTTAGAACATAATAGAAACATTGGAAACAGGGAATTTTACCTAGGGCCCGCAAGAGTTGATGAGAAGATCAACTATGACCATGTTGGTATTCGTTCAGAATTATTTTCTTGTGATGCATCTGGTATCGAGGAACGTCTCTCGAAGGCCAGGCGTACTCTCAATACAATATCTGGTATTGGGGTGCGAAAAAACGGACTCTCTATGGCAACTTGTCATATTATGTTTTGGACAATTATTGTGCCAGCTGCACTCTACAGATCCGAAATCTGGATATTAAATGATAAAAGTATCGCCCTGATAGAGGCCTTCCAGTGGTATGCCTGTAAAAGGCTTCAGAGATTCTTTTGTAAGGTTCCGAATGCTCCATCACTATGTGCTATAGGTTGGATGAGATTAGAGCAATTTATTTATGTAAAGAAAATGTTGTTTATTCGTTCAATCTTAATACACAATGAGCCTACTTTGTCGAAAGAAGTTTTCTGTGAACGAGCTCGAAGAATTTTCCGTAATCCTGTGGGACACAATTTCGATGAGCGGTATAGCGTAGTTTCAGATCTTCTAAGAGTGGCAAACCGTTTCGGGCTCTATGAGGAGGTAAAAAACATGGTCCTGAGAGACTTGAGCTACTCCAAGCAGATATGGAATCGCATGGTATGGGACAAAGCCTGGCGTTTGGAGGATGCTTTTTGGCAGGTAGAATTTAGAATCCATAGGAGCCTAGACATCCTAGATACAATGGGGTGTGGAAATAGGTACCTGACCTGGTGGTTTATCTCGGACAAGTTTCCCAATCTGATATCCTTATATGAAATTATGGCAAAACGCGAGTCTTCTAAGAGTAGACGATCTCCGTTTGAAGAGAGGGACAATAGCGAGCAGATTCTGCCCCTTTTGCGATTCAGCTCAAGAGGATAACGTAAAGCACCTTGTCCTACAATGTCCGAGATTCCAACAGGAAAGGGCAGAACTATTTGAGGCTCTACGTGCGATACCTGGTGATATAGGTATATCTGTTCTGGACATGGAGGATGACATTTTGAGTATTCTTCTCGGCTGCCAAGCTAACAACTTTACGATAGAACAAATGGAGTCTATTTGGTTGGTATCATGCAAGCATATTGCCCAAATGTACAGGAAGAACCTGAAATTGAAAGCTGGTATAGGGTAATATGCTGAAAACCTTGAGCAGTCTTGTTCGGTAACAGACCCTCGCTATGTATTATGGAATTTTCTTATCCAGTATATGACTACATTAATTAACTCTCTCTTATGAGCAATTTTGTCTTAAATATAATGCCTTGCTCACCTCTCTTGTGTACCTAACAAAGTTTTCGGTAGACCATAAGTGTTACACCGTTAACCTTTTGTCTTTTCTACTATTTGTATTTTTGTACTTTTCATATATATAATTTTTTGTAGTTTGTACTACGAGTCAATTAACAATATATACACAGACAGGAAACGTTTTTGGCTCTTTTCTTCATGTTGAATTGCAGCAAAATATGATCGTTTTAAACACTTATTGTGTGTATCAAATGAATTTGCTTAGGATTAGGCATATACATAGCTAAGAATATATCAGGTGGAAGATTATCACAGTTTTTCATGTTCGACGTTGCTACAGAGTTATGCAATCTAGACTTTGGAAAAGACACTTTTGTTCATTTTCATCAAAAATCAAAAAGAAATGGTCATAACATTTGAACGGAGAAAACCCTTAGAAATGTGATATGCTTTCCTTCTTATTAATCGTTTTTCCACATTTATGAAATGTAATGGTCTCCGGCTCCGAACTATGGATAGGAGCTCCATTAAAACTCAGGGCTCAAGTGAGTACCTTAAAGTATTCCTCATTAAAAGACCATTCAATTCCATGTATAGGCCGACTAGTCAAAGAGAAGGGCAGAGGAAAAACCTTAATAATATGATTAACCCCATAAGCTACCTTACGTTCTTTGGAAACATACATGTAAACCTATTTTGTAGATATCTCGGAAAAAGAATGTTTAAAAGAGAATGGATGTGCTTCTTTTCAACATTGCATTTAGATGTATGTACAGTCTCAGTATCATTGGATCATTACTCCTTTAGTATTCTATTCGGCTATGCTAAATAAAGCCTTTATGTATATATAGTTCACTCTAATGTTTCCCTTTAACATATTTTATCTTAACACAATATTTTTGCATTATGTATATCGTATGTTTTGTTCAGTATCGTACTGTCAATAAACATATATACAGGGGTCAGGCTTTGGTTAAAAACTCCAAGAGACCACCAGACCTCTGGTTTTCCAATCACCATAGCCAAACTCAAGATATCATAGCCCTAGATCTTCTCAATGCTGCAGTCCCACTGCAGTTCTTCCCTCATGAATTTTTTAAAGGCGTAAGCTATCCTTTTACTGTTCTGTAGCATATTAGAATTGTACCAAAGGACAACCGATGTGTCAAATGGTGTTCTTCAACTGATCTTATTGTTGATATTGCCCTGAGAAAGACCTTAGAAATTTCACTTTTCTTATAGCCAGTTGGGCTACAAATGCAAACATTACTACATTCTAACACAATTTTTGTAGCCATTGGCTAAGGGACTGGTGTCTAGCTGGACCCCTGATATACACACATAACTCTAAATAATTCTACTACAAGCCACGGTTACGTGCCGGGTTAGAAGGTAATTATTGCCGAACGAGTAGAAGTAAATTCCAATTTTATCAGCACCATTTATAATATTTACGATTGAAAGTTTCGAAAAGCCTAAATTAACGGAAAGATCTCTTCTATCAATATACAAAGCATATAGTGAGCTGACACTATAGTGATTCTGACCTGCTGATAGCAAACGTCTCATCAGAACTATCACAAGGGAAACTCGCACTACGAGGGCCTTTCCACGACCTCCACTTCCCTCCATTTAAGGCTATAAAAGCACAATGTACAGGGAGTATCCCACTAATGATCTGTGGCCAATTGTTGTGATAAGTATCAGCTTGCTACATGTACATGGCGTAGGCAGTTCCTGTAACATAGCAGATACGGGTATGAAAATAGATCATGACCATCGTGCCAAACACAAGCGTTCATGGAAATTAGTGCCATTTACGTATGCTTTTGTCCTTAAGGTAGAACCCTATTTGATACACTGGTTATTTTTAAAACTTGAATATCTGAAAACCGAGTTGAATGAAGGCAGTGGCACTTGTGCTGTTGCAAAGGTTACATCTCATAGTTACAGAAGAATGGTAAACTTATCAATAAGGGACTATGTTGAGGTATTGCGGCACCTTTAAAGAACATGTCTGGATGTGTTTCGTTTTTTGGCAAAATGTCAAGACTTATCCTTTACTTGAAAATGAGAGTCTACCATATGATTATTCATGTCTCTGGTGAGGTGCAAGGTCCTACCTCAACAGGGGATTTGCACGATGAGTATCCTAAAAACATTTTTGAATGTTCCCATAAGCCTGAAAATTACTAACAGCACGTGCTTTACATAGTAAATGCTGTTTTTCAGGTCCTTTCAGAATTCAAGGTACCTGTGATATGACCTTGCACCTAGACGGGGTTCATATCAGTCATATTCTAAAATACTGGCTTCGAAGACTTCATCGTTATTCACTTTGAGCCCAAAAATGAGATGAAAATTGGGTCAAAATCTCGAAGGAATCTCTATGGTTAAAGCAGACAACCATGTCGTTCTGGAGCAATGTAACGAGGAAAACCCAAAGGGCCCTGCCTTTTGTGCCCTCGTGGTTACCGCAATAGAATGTTGCCAGCTCGAGATTCGTGGCCAGTGAACACTGCTCATGTTTCATCTTTTGTTTTGATATCCATTCTTAGGGGCCAGCCAAGGACACCACCTAGTGGTAAAGATCTTGGTGTACTAGACTATGACCTTAATGAAGACTCATATTCAGTCAAGAGATTAAGCGGTTCCTTAACTCATACCACATTGTTGTTCATAGAAATGAATGCCAAAAGTTACCATAACGCAATTGACAACAGGTAAAGACCTGTTGCCAGGCCTTCCCTGCGTGTGACGTCACTTTGCGGCAACCTCCTCTGGAATATAAACAAATTAGGCTAGCGGCCAAACCGCTAACATTTGGATTCTGTTGCACCCCCATGTAAGTAAAAATTTGACACTGTAGGCTGATAGGTACATATATGTAGTTCATGAAAATACTTTGTTGCGGGCCTGCGTCATGGTCAGTAAGGAGATACTGGACGTCAAACTGACCACTCTCTGACTAAATGCTAAGCTATTATAGTGAGCGGGGGGATAGGTAAATCATGCACAGATCTTGATAGGAGTGGTTAAATGTATTATGTGACCCCTCATTTTAAAGCAGAGACATTCTCCTTTAAGATGGTATGAGATTGATTGTCCATGGTGACCTTTGTCTAAAGGTCAAGGTCATGAAACGAATATTTTTAAAGAAATAAGCATACCGGGGATTAAATGAATGGAGAACTTTTTTTAGATACTCCTTAAGTTTCTTATTATTCATTCTAGCTGTTTATTTATGTACAAATATATCTTACCAAAAGAGTTTAAATGTATATTGACCATTTTCTGGTCAAATTAACCTTTGGTGCACTATTGACCCTAGGTGATGAGCTATCATAATGAACAGGGGGATAAATAAATCATGCACAGATCTTGATAGGAGTGGTTAGATGTATAATGTGACCCCTCATTTTGAAGCCCACACATTATTCTCTAAGACGGTATGAAATTTGTTGTCCCTAGTGACCTTGGTCCAAAGGTCAAGGGCATGAAATCATAATCTTTTAAGAAATTGGCATGCCTGGAATGAAATGAATGAAGAACTTTTTTTAGACACTTCTAAAGTTTCTGATTATTCATTCTAGCTGTTTGTTTATGTAAGTTATATCTTACCAATATAATTTACATGTATAGTATTCATTTACTTGTCAAATTAACCTGCGGTGCACTAATGACCCTAGGTGTATGGGTAAAATGGTGAAGGCAGTTCAATATTTTAAATGCTTTACACAGTCAATTCTGCTGTATGTGTGTGATTACTTAACCTGTAAGTATTTCAGTAAATTCAAAAGATGTTTACTTGGTTACAACATACCTGTTTACCTTGGCCTAGATAATTTATATGACCTTCAGGTCAAGGTCAACAGACAATATTACTATCGAAATACATTACTGGTCATATCTTAAAGCTTGTGATGCCACTTGCTTCTCTGACTGTGGCTCTGGCTATCACGTCGCCGGCCGGGTTGGATTTGCAGTACAGTGGTTAACTTGCTTGACCTTTGACCACTCCTGCTATTCCCCATTGAGTTCCATACAGAACAACAAGACATCAGTTTTTAGCATTAGACCTTTATTAACGGAGGTCATTTGCAACTTTACATAATGTTTGTGTCCGTGAAAACTACAAGTAAAAAACAGGGTCATAAGTTTTTATACAGTAGTTTGACATGCACAAATAATTGTGACTATACTTGGTTACATCACACCCTAACAAAGGAATGCATTTCTACTGGCATACATCTTATACTATAAAGCCAATATACCTGATATCTTAATAGAGCCTGCTGTCAATTTCATAGTTAACCTTAAGAAATATGTTTTCTAAATAGAATTAAGTCAATAAATGTTAATTTACTAACCTTCGTGGGGCTTCTTATAAATCCATATGTTCTTATACAAGGCAGATTGCGTCCGTTCGCAATGCCCTGTTCGTTGTTACTGAGGGTGAGCGCGGGTAAGTTTATTGCCTTTTTACGAGCGTCTCTCTCTCTCTAGGGTCCAAAGTCTGTTGCTATGCCAGACTTTGGGTGACATCAGGGGTTGAAATACCCTATTACTTTAATAGGCCTAGCGACAGCTACACTGACAATCATAGAATAAAAATACTTTCCCCTGTTAACAATAGGTGGCGCCGTCTGTCCCCCACCATCTTGCAATTTTCAGCAGTACTTTGATGACACATGCCTGACAAGCTCTGTTGTTCTTCACAAATTTCGTTGTTGAAGTGCCATTATTTCAGAAAACAAGATGATGGATCACAACTTTATAAACTACAAGTCCCTAGACTCCTTGGGGAACCATCTGGCACGACACTGCCATGTTGAATTGTCCCTCGAAGCCAGTATTGCAGGTGGGGCCTCTGTGGGGATCCAGTGTGTCGGGGAGAAGTTTACCTGCTGGGCTATATTGTCCAAAGACAACAAACCATGGACCCATCATTGCCTGTGTGGGAAACATCTCACCTGCACACCCACAGGCCAGTCCTGTGAGGGAACAAAGGGTGGTTCACAACCTAGGCTCGACCCATGTCCCATCAAAGCTTCGGTGGGCACAGTCCCAGAGCTGGTGGTAATGGTCCTGGTTGTTGAACCTGTGAGGGTTAAGGCCTCTAAGGGCTCTGCCTCCTAATCAATATCTAGTAAGACCAAGCAATGGTTAAGGGCGCAGACCTTAGCCAAATTGGCAGCCCCGTAGCTGGCTGTGCTCCTGTGACTAATAATTTTGGACACCCTTGCCATGGTGACTGGTGACAGCACCAGCAGTGGACTCCCTGTCCAAGAGACTATCAGCAGAGGAAGAGAGATCAGTGCTGCTCATGTGGGCAGACCCCCTCTCTTAAACTCCTGAGGATACTCGACTACTCACTACCTGCTATCTCACAGATTTAGACACATCGTCCAGTGCCTGAGGAGGAGAAGGAAGTGCTTCAGAGTAAGGTCCATGCCCAGGATAACAGCTCCATCAACTTTGATATTTGGAAAGGGGAGTTCGCGCCTACTTTGGCAGTCTAGGACGTGAAAAGGCCAGACTCGGTAGCAGGCTTGGTATCCATCCTGGATATCAATGACCTGCTAGGGGATACCTACATATGGAGGCAAATTTGATGGAGGTTGATGAAGGCTCTGGGATTTCTCCCCCACCCCCCATCCCCCATGACTCTTTCAGTGTGTTCACCAAGACAGACAGACCACACTGGAGGCGGTCAATCTTCTCCAATTGTGATGTGGAGGAGGACATGTACCTCACTGGGTGAGTATGCCTTCACCTGGAAATTTCTGGTGGGGCAAAGGATGGAAAGAGTTTGCCACTATCAGCCACATAACAAACTTCCTGCTCCAGAGGCAGGCATTTATCACACAGGCCTTCCTACATGCAGGAGGAGCTGCTGTCGGTTGTGGGTGATCACCCTCAGCAGGCGTTACTGGTGCCTTCAACTTCAAGGGATTTCGAGGCTGTGGTCGATGCCATAGCGTCGTTACTTACATTGCGTACTTTTAGGATCTCACTGAAAATGCAGGCAAAAGTTCGGTTCAGAACTCAGTTCAGGATCCACAAGAAGCAACAGGGCTCTAAGAACAAGGCTTCTGGGTCGGCCAGGCCTTCGGGTGATAAAATGGCTTCTGCCATCTATCCCAAAAAATGATAAAGCACATCAACTTGATGGAGCTCCAGGCAGAATTGTTGACCCTCCAGTACTTTGTGGGAAAAGTCGTCCAGGGCTGGCTAAAGTCCAAGGGGAAAGTTCAACCATGGTATCCTATATAATCAAGCGAAGTTAGGACTCATCCCTTGACCCTAATTAAGGCGCGTACAGACATCGCCCACTTCTGGCTTTGGTGCGCAGCTAGAGGTCTGGATCCCTATTCTGCCCCTCTGTACCAAATAGCAGAGTTTCTTTCAGACCTAGGCAAGATGTGTGACCCGGTACAAGCTTTGGCTTATGCCACTATTATGGGATATTGCACTTAGTGCAGTCCATAACGGTTTTGGAGATGGCCCCTCAGCCTCCAACCATCATGTTCTGCACACCCTCATGAAGGAAAATCATGGCCTGAGAATTGAAACTGACTTGGGACTTTCTCAAGGGGCTAGATCACTTGCCCAAGGCCCATTTGAGCTTATGGGCAGGGCCTCACTGCGAGATCTGTGGGTCAAAATGGCCTTCCCTACACAACTGGGATCAGGCCGTAGGGCTGGCTGGTTACAAACTAGTTGCTTAGATCCCAGCCATTAATGAAAGGAAAATGGCGGCTTCCGTTACTTGCCAGTTCTAGTCGGTATTGTTAGTGAACCTCTCAGATCACTCTGAGCACATTTTATCTCCAGAAACCAAGTGATGACTCAGAGAAGCTATCGATGATGTGAACCGACACCTTTTGTATGGGTATTCATGCCCATGCCACCACAGCATTTGTTTGTGTAGGGACACTGCTTCAAGATATGAACAGGCAATATATTTCGATAATAATCAGAAAATTATTAATAATTTACCTATTACTTAAAAATACTTATCTGTTCATATACTAACCCATCCTTCCCTAGCCTTCATAATGTTTTAAGGATAAAGCGCGATTGTAAAGAGGATCCAAGATGGCAGGACACAGATTGCACAACCTATAGGCCTCAGGGGAAAGTAATCTCTCTGATTGTAAGAGGCGAAATTGGCGTCACATGCCTAAGATATGAATGAGTAATGTATTTCGATAGTACTATTTTCTGTTGACCTTGACCTTTGACTGAAGGTCATATAAATCATCTAGCTCAAGGTCACTGATTATGTTGATAAGTAAACATCATTTACACCAACTGACATACCTACAGATTAAATACTCACACACATACAGCAGAATTGACTAAAGCATTTAAAATATTGAACTGGCTTCACCATTTTTCCCATACACCTAGGTCAATAGTGCACCGAAGGTTAATTTGACAAGTGAATGATTATTATACATGTAAATTCTATTGGTAAGATATTAGTGTACATAAACTAATAGCAGGAATGAATAATCAAACATTTTAGAAGTGTCTAAAAAAGTTCTCCATTCATTTCAATCCAGGCATGCCAATTTCTTTAAAAAATATGATTTCATGACCTTGACCTTTGGACACAGGCCACTAGGGACAAGAACTTTCATACCATATCAAAGAATAATAAGCGGGCTTCATAATGATGGGTCACATTTTACATTTAAGCATTACTATCAAGATCTGTGCATGATTTACTTATCCCCCTGTCCGTTATAATAGCATAGCATTTACACATATACCTATGGTAAATAGTGCACCAAAGGTTAATTTGACAAGTAAATGATTATAATACAAGTAAATTCAATTGGTGAGATATTCTTGTACATAAAAAAACAGCTAGAATGAATAATAAGAAATCTTAGGGGTTTAAAAGAAATTCTCCATTCATTTCATTCCCAGCATGCCAATATCTTGTTCCATGACCTTGACCTTTAGACCAAGGTCACTGTGGACAATCAATCTCATATCATCTTAAAGAACAATGTCTCTGCTTCAAAATGAGGGGTCACATTGTACATTTGACCACTCCTATCAAGATCTTTGCATGGTTTACTTATCCCCCTGCTCATTATGATAGCTAAGCATTTAGTCAGAGAGTGGTCAGTTTCACGTCCAGTATCTCCTTACTGACCATGACGTAGGCCCGCAACAAAGTATTTTCATGAAGTACATATGTGTACCTTTCAGCCTACAGTGTCAAACTTTTACTTACAGGGGTGTGCAACAAACTCCTTATCTAGAGCCCCTACGGGCTTTGGCCGCTAGACTAAATACGAGAGCCCTCATTCGTCTGTCTGCTAGATGTCACCCTTAGGGGAGATAAGGTGTGTCGAGGGCTTTGCAATTGGCCCTCTGATACCTGGGCTATCTGTAAGCTATAGACAGATCTATATGAAGACTTTAATGGACTGTCTAGTTCTTCACATGTGTTCTTAACCAGATATGCTGAGTCCGCCAAAAAGGGATTATCTTATACCCTACATCCTCGCAGAACCAGCTCATCTACCCTGCCAAGAATGCTAAATTCAAGGTAACTATACTGGAATGCTCACTTATTTAGTAATACTGCTTATATAGTTTGAATATTAACATTGTTGTTATGAATAATATAAATACACATCTTATCTTTTTATGTACTATTTTTCATGTAAAAACTATGCACCTTCATAGCACAAACCACTATTCAAAATAAGAAACAATGCGTTTCGGGAAAATACACCTTAATAAATGAAGAATCTCGCCATTGTCCAAACTCAGACTAGAATTTAAGCAGTTTTCATCAAACATCGAACCAAGAGCTCTTTCCTCTTGTCCGGATGACATCTTGGGATCTTTGGGCAGCTACATGATCAGTATTCTTTGGGTGCTTTTCTTCTTTTCTTCCACTTTTTCCTCAGTTTTGTGTTTGTTATTCCTTGAGTCTTTCAGAGCGGCAGCTATGTTGCGAGCAATAAATGAGGCGCTTGCATTAAGTGATCAAAATGTGTGTGAAACGTAAAACAAGAGGCATTTCTTTTTAATGCAATAAGGTCTCGTTGATTTCTTTTAGTCAATATACATTCGGATTGACATGAGGTATCGCGTTTCAGTCGTCCAAAATATTCAGTCATCCCTGTTATCATTTTCGATATCATTATTGTTATTATTATTATCATTATTATTATAATTATCATGGTTTATAGCAACTATATACTTCAGGTTATTGTAGAGGAACACACAGGCACAATGAAATGTAAATCGGTCAACTGGAGTCGAGTAAACATTTATTTTGTTGCAAAACCAGGTTTGTTTTGTAAACATAAATTTTATTAAAATGTTCCGTCCATAGTGAAAGGAAGTGAATGTTCATTTATTTATGAGCTGATCCATTCAAGTCAACAAATTCATCATCAGTTTTGAGCAAGATTTTTTATTGAAAACACGTCGTGCACTACATCAACAGTAATGTACGTAAGCCACAAAAGGATATAGCATACCAGATGATCACATACAGTTATATTGAGACTTTCGTGAAGATCAGGTGCGTGGTGTTGTTGTTTTTTCTGAAACAATGCAAACATGTATGAATATGAATGTACCTGTGTATGATATAAATATATATACAAGAGTAAGTACCTGGGTTTGAATTAATTTTGTGTCATGTGAGATAGTTACTGGTAATTTAGTTGTAACTTCGTCGTTGGTTTTCCCCTAATACCATTGATAACATGCGAGCCATAATTTAGTTTAAGTATGGCAGAGCATGTGGCTATAAGCAAACACTAGAAGGACCAAATTCCTTACCGGTAAAATACAAATTAATGGAAAATATTGTTTTGATGTTTAGAAATATAAATGTAAACTAGTCAGTTGATTCTCAAGAAGGCTGTCACGTGACCAGTGTCAGGAGCGGGAAAAGCCTGCCCTCTTTATAGACCAGTCAGAGTTTTACGGATAATCTAGAATTCACACACATATTTTACATTTTTACAAAAATACCACTAAGCAACTGCCAAACTATGAGATAAACCATTTACTACAAGTGAGCTTGTATTTCACTACTCAAAACAAGAATACGTAGATGTATGTACATGTATATTTTATTGACTGCAGAAAAAACTACAAAAGATTATAAAACATTCTTTTTCAAAATATAGAATGAAAAAAACACATAACACAAACATATAATAACCGAAGGAAATCACAAAGAAAGGAACGGGCTTGCAGTATCGCCATAGATTTTACTTTCTAAAGTAAGGGTAACCCTTTCTACTATAATGCATCGATACATTTAAGAATACTGCATATCTACCGAGTAGGCATTTAACTTTAAATGTCTCATGTCATCACGATATCTTTCGACGTTTTTTGTGTCTCTATAAATACAAGAGATAAAGATAACACCCCTTTGATAATGGACTTGCCGGATTATTTTATGACTCCTTAACGTCTCATAAAATATAATTTACCAAGTTCGCCATATATCTACATCTGTCGAAAAAACACAATAAAAGTTGATAAAATACAGGTGAGCGTCGAGGTTAGTTGTTACGGGCATTATCATGTAACCGTCACATTTTCTCGTGAGGTTCAATTCAAAAACAAGCGATAATTTATCAGACTACGTTCACCATTAAGTGTTGAATCAGCGCACTACGTCACCACTCATGGTGTTGGTTGGTAATATGAATTCCGTAGTAGTAATACTCAAACATTTAAAACATGACATAAATGAATGGCATCTCAGAGCTTAATCGATATCCATCATGTTAATGTTTATGTTTTTAAGTTCAGTTTTGAGAACTGAGGGAAAGGCTAACAATTGTAGGTAAGAATGTCAGTAAGTGGATAGGCAACCAGCAGATCTCGTTCAGCAGCCTGGACACAACTCCTAGTCCAGTATTTGACAAGAGCCACACAAGAGATGCTTTCTGCGCATGTGCGTGAGCAACCTCCTCTATAACGTAAACACATGCAAACCCTTATTTGGTCTTTGTCTTCTAATGACGTCACACCGAGACTAGCTTCGGCGAGACTATGTGTGTCCATGGCTTCATCGTTCTATTAGTCTAAGTTGAAGGTGAGAACATAGTCCATTCATTACTAAGATCCTTTCCTGTTTGATACTATATTGTTAATACTTGGCATTACACAATGAAAACAACGAAAAGAAAATACGAATTTATAAACAACTCTTTATTTGGGCTCTGGTGGAAGCATGCTTTTACATGGCATTTACAACAGAAACAAAGAATATCATTATTACATTAACTAAAAAAGTAAACAGTACATTGCGCTATTGTGATATAATTTATAATACAAACTACACAAAAATAACGCTAACACTACTGATTTTGACTCGTTCTAAAATCTAGGATAACATGTATTTGAACTTGTCTTAAACTCCTCACACGGCTAAAACATAATATATGTACTTCACTGCAATGTGTAACCCAGATAGGGCCCCGTTGAAAGAGGTACTGGGAGGACAGTATAATTACAGAGAAGGGGGAAGGCAAGTGTTGCGGCAAGGCGCTAAAGGCCGCAGGAGGAATAGAAAGTGGCAGTGTAGTAAGGATCCGTGCGCCCAAAAAGTGAGTGGCGGGCGCACGGATCCAAGCCCAAAGTACAGGTGGAAGGTGCATGGATAGGGCACTGATGATCACGTGGGGACGTGTGAAAGGGCAGATAGAAGGTAGATGGGTGGGAGTTGCATAAAGTAATGCCTTATAGTTAAGTGCTGGACTCATGTCAGGAGTACCACATAAGCCATCAGTGCGGGCTCACGTGGGAACAAGGACCAATCAGGGCTCTCGCATCGATTACATTACTGAGACACCTTATCTCCACCACCAGCTGGGGGTGCCCAAAGCACCAATTTCTGGCCTATTAGCGGCTATTAGTTGACATTAGTTGAGGCTTGCATGTTCATGTTGACCGGCTGGTTTCGAATCCACTTGTGTTTGGTGATCTAAGGTAAAGTCATGTGCAGCAAGTGTGCATGCATTGATTAGTGTCCTTCATCAACAGATATAAATTAATACTTACACCCATTAAACTTCACAGATCTCAATTTTTATATGAAGGCTAGGCATTACTTGCATCCATTAAACTATATATTTTCTCGAAGAAATTCCTAACTTCACAACTGTGGAAATGTTTATTATAATAAATCAAAGATAAAAGATTGTTTTTAGTCTAAGCCCAACATAAAGTCATCGGCCCTTATAGCGAACGGCAATTCAGGCAGACGTCTTTTCTGGGATCAACGGTTTTGACCAACAATTCATTTTAGCAAAGTTAAGTAAATTTTTTTTATAGAAATAAAGCCACCGTTATTTTGAGTATGAAATATTTCTAAGTACCACACGAAAGCACTGGGCGGGTGGAAAAAATATTGCACGATCGAGAGATGGAATCGAACCCGCGACCCTAGGATCGGGAGTCGACGGGCTACCCTGACTGGGCTATCAATCAGGCTATTCCTTCTATTGTGTGAGACGGAGTGAAAAGAGAACCATATTGATGAAACCCCGTAACTCTATTTGGGATCGTTCCTAGTATTCCGAGTCATTCTTGTCATTTACGTGACTGACAACCGTAGTAGATCTTTGTTAGGTACATGTACCACTAAGCCACTTTTATCAATGACCCCACATATTTACATACGGCCCGAAACTGATTATGACCTACCTTCGTCACATTTGGTAAATAACCAAATCAAATATGGCGCCTGTTGTCTAACTACTGCCAGACGGCTCGCCATCACCCGAATGTCGTTAGAACCCAATAAGGAGCGCCAAAATAGCTGAAAAATTGTATTTGATCTTTTAATCTTATGCCTTTTCAAATAGATAAAAAATAATGATTATATCAATACGCCTTTACATGTCGTTAACTTTATGGCATCGCCAGTTTCGCAATCCAATTTTCCTAGTGTTATGAACTTGCTATTCTGAGGTTCAATTAGTTACATCTGCTGCCGTTTCACTTTTGGGGGCGCTACGCGCTGCATGAACATTTGCGTCCAGCACTTCTATGAACGTAACATATACAGCTGCACAAAACAGCTGTACTAAGCGTCTTTGAATAGGAAAAACATGTATATAAACGATAGCAATACGTAAAGTCCACGCACTTTGCATAGATTGAGGGATTTCTAACTTATTTATCGCCATAAGCAAGGCGGTGGTTTCCTCGGGAACCCCGTTTTTTTCTTTTGAACCAACAACTGATTATTAATCCTTCCGATGCTGAGGCTACTTTCGTCCAAAGCACAAGGACGCAAAGATTTAAAAAAACACATCTAGAACCCTGTCATGTTGGTATTCATCGGAAAGCTCTCGATGAGTACTTACAGTTGAGTACTCTTATGTCAGGGTTTTGGTCAATTTTAAGTTTTTTTCATCATTTTGTATTAGTTGAATTAGCTACCAGCAGCATTAGGGTTGACTGTTGAGACAATGTATGGCAACAAAGACGACGATGAATAAAATTCAAGATCCAAACATAAGTCCACTAACCACCATTGACATACAGAATTTCGTTTTTGTCACTTTTTCTGCCTCATTGCGGCTAAGTCGTGACTAGCCAGTTTTAACTGTTTGAGGAATTTGGAGTACCCGCCGAAAACCACCGCCTAACCCAAAGTCACTGCCTCTGCTGTCATACGTAATTCGTATCATCCATATTGAGAAAGTACGACTTAAGAAACCACTAGACGGTCGGAACCGGACATTGGATGTTATCAGTTCGATTTGATTTTTTGGTACGAATTCAAACCTACATTTTTGAAGTAGTATGTACAGTGATCTCTTAGCATTTCCACTGAATCATTTTTTGTGTTTTCTTGATTAAGAATAATGATCTTTAAGAACCTATACATTTGGTGGGAGAGACTATCATAACTTAAATCTAACCTACCAACTTTATGAGAAGCGTTGAGGGCTCTCGGATACTTGGCAGCCATGTCTGTTTTTGGGTGAATGCAGATAAAGAGCAAGGAATAAATATCCGGTGGCTACCACATTAGTTATAGATGAATTGAAAGCATGCTAGTTTTAGAATGTGGGTTTTGAATTTCATATTTCGTCACTTTACCCGCCAAGTAGAAACCAGATTTTAACGAGACCCGTGTATATGGTGGAGGGTACCGGAGAACCAGGGGGAAACGACCGTCTAACTCCCAATCACTGGCAACTTCCTCACATGCCACACGCAATATCTTAACCAAGTAAATGATGATGTAGAGAGAATGAGCAGTTATTTGCAGACTACTTGACAATCAGGGCCGACCATGAAACCCAGCATCATCTGCCTCTTGGCACCGAACAGGTTAGGGGTCTGCATGGAGGTGAAAGCTACAGTTATCCCACCTAGGCCATTCAGCAGCAGGGCAGGGGCGATAATATAGGCGATACCTGCAATATAGGGGTAGTAATAGAGGCGATACCTGGAATATAGTGGCATATAATATAGGCAATACCAGCAATATAGGGGTAGTAATAGAGGCGATACCTGGAATATAGTGGCATATAATATAGGCAATACCTGCAATAAAGGGTAGTAATATAGACGATACCTGCAATATAGGGCTAGTAATATAGGCAATACCTGGAATATAGGGGGCAATAATATAGGCGATACCTGGAATATAGTGGCAATAATATAGTCGATACCTACAATATAGGATAGTAATATAGGCGATACCTGGAATATAGGGGCAATAGTATAGGCGATACCTGGAATATAGTGGCAATAATATAGGCGATACCTGCAATATAGGGCTAGTAATATAGGTGATACATGCAATATAGGGCTAGTAATATAAGCGATACCTGGAATATAGTGGCAATAATATAGGCGATGCCTGGATAATAGGGGCAATAATATAGGCGATACCTGGAATATAGGGGAAATAGTATAGGCGATACCTGGAATATAGGGGCAATAATATAGGCGATACCTGGAATACAGTGGCAATATTATAGGCGATACCTGAAATATAAGGCTAGTAATATAGGCGACACCTGGAATATAGGGGCAATAATAAAGGCGATACCTGGAATACAGTGGCAATGATATAGGCGATACCTGCAATATAAGATAGTAATATAGGCGATACCTGGAATATAGGGGAATAGTATAGGCGATACCTGGAATATAGGGGCAATAATATAGGCGATACCTGCAATATAGGATAGTAATATAGGCGATACCTGGAATATAGGGGAATAGTATAGGCGATACCTGCAATATAGGATAGTAATATAGGCGATACCTGGAATATAGGGGAAATAGTATAGGCGATACCTGGAATATAGTGGCAATAATATAGGCGATACCTGCAATATAGGGCTAGTAATATAGGCGATACCTGCAATATAGGGCTAGTAATATAGGCGATACCTGGAATATAGGGGTAATAATATAGGCGATACCTGGATAATAGGGGCAATAATATAGGCGATACCTGGAATACAGCGGCAATAATATAGGCGATACCTGGAATATAGTGGCAATAATATAGGCGATACCTGCGATATAGGGGAATAGTATAGGCGATACCTGGAATATAGTGGCAATAATATAGGCGATACCTGCAATATAGGATAGTAATATAGGCGATACCTGGAATATAGGGGAATAGTATAGGCGATACCTGGAATATAGGGGCAATGATATAGGCCATACCTTAAATATAGGATAGTAATATAGGCGATACCTGGAATACAGTGGCAATAATCTAGGCGATACCTGGAATATAGTGGCAATAATATCGGCGATACCTGCAATATAGGATAGTAATATAGGCGATACCTTGAATATAGGGGCAATTGTATAGGCGATACCTGGAATATAGGGTAGTAATATAGGCGATATCTTGAATATAGGGGCAAATGTATAGGCGATACCTGGAATATAGGGGTAGTAATATAGGCGATACCTTGAATATAGTGGCAATAGTATAGGCGATACCTGCAATATAGGATAGTAATAAAGGCGATACCTTGAGTATAGGGGCAATTGTATAGGCGATACCTAGAATATAGGGGAAATAGTATAGGCAATCCCTGGAATATAGGGGCAATGATATAGGCCATACCTTAAATATAGGGCTAGTTATATAGGCGATACCTGGAATATAGGAGCAATAATATAGGCGATACCTGGAATATAGGCGCAATAGTATAGGCGATACCTGGAATATAGGGGCAATAATATAGGCGATACCTGCAATATATGATAGTAATATAGGTGATACGTGGAATATAGGGGCAATAGTATAGGCGATACCTGGAATATAGTGGTAGTAATAAAGGCGATACCTGGAATATAGTGGCAATTATATAGGCAATACCTGCTATATAGGATAGTAATATAGGCGATACCTGGAATATAGGGGAATAGTATAGGCGATACCTGCAATATAGGATAGTAATATAGGCGATACCTGGAATATAGGGAATTAGTATAGGCGATACCTGCAATATGGGGCTAGTAATATAGGCGATACCTGCAATATAGGGCTAGTAATATAGGCGATACCTGGAATATAGGGGTAATAATATAGGCGATACATGCAATATAGGGTAGTAATATAGGCGATACCTGGAATATAGGGGAATAGTATAGGCGATATCTGCAATATGGGGCTAGTAATATAGGCAATACATGCAATATAGGGTAGTAATATAGGCGATACCTGGAATATAGGGGTAATAATATAGGCAATACATGCAATATAGGGTAGTAATATAGGCAATACCTGGAATATAGGGGTAATAATATAGGCGATACATGCAATATAGGGTAATAATATAGGCGATACATGCAATATAGGGCTAGTTATATAGGCGACACCTGGAATATATGGGAATAGTATAGGCGATACCTGGAATATAGGGGAAATAGTATAGGCAATCCCTGGAATATAGGGGCAATGATATAGGCCATAACTTAAATACAGGGCTAGTTATATAGGCGATACCTGGAATATAGGGGCAATGATATAGGCGATACCTGGAATATAGTGGCAATGATATAGGCGATACCTGCAATATAGAAGCAATAGTATAGGCGATACCTGGAATATAGTGGCAATAATATAGGCTATACCTGCAATATAGGATAGTAATATAGGCGATACCTTGAATATAGGGGCAATTGTATAGGCGATACCTGGAATATAGGGGTAGTAATATTGGTGATATCTTGAATATAGGGGCAATTGTATAGGCGATACCTGGAATATAGGGGTAGTAATATAGGCGATACCTTGAATATAGGGGCAATAATATAGGCGATACCTGCAATATAGGATAGTAATATAGGCGATACCTTGAATATAGGGGCAATTGTATAGGCAATACCTAGAATATAGGGGAAATAGTATAGGCAATCCCTGGAATATAGGGGCAATGATATAGGCCATACCTTAAATATAGGGCTAGTTATATAGGCGATACCTGGAATATAGGAGCAATAATATAGGCGATACCTGGAATATAGGCACAATAGTATAGGCGATACCTGGAATATAGGGGCAATAATATAGGCGATACCTGCAATATATGATAGTAATATAGGTGATACGTGGAATATAGGGGCAATAGTATAGGCGATACCTAGAATATAGTGGTAGTAATATAGGCGATACCTGGAATATAGTGGCAATTATATAGGCAATACCTGCTATATAGGATAGTAATATAGGCGATACCTGGAATATAGGGGAATAGTATAGGCGATACCTGCAATATAGGATAGTAATATAGGCGATACCTGGAATAAAGGGGAATAGTATAGGCGATACCTGCAATATGGGGCTAGTAATATAGGCGATACCTGCAATATAGGGCTAGTAATATAGGCGATACCTGGAATATAGGGGAATAGTATAGGCGATACCTGCAATATGGGGCTAGTAATATAGGCGATACCTGCAATATAGGGCTAGTAATATAGGCGATACCTGGAATATAGAGGTAATAATATAGGCGATACATGCAATATAGGGTAGTAATATAGGCGATACATGCAATATAGGGAATTAGTATAGGCGATACCTGCAATATGGGGCTAGTAATATAGGCGATACATGCAATATAGGGTAGTAATATAGGCGATACCTGGAATATAGGGGTAAAAATATAGGCGATACATGCAATATAGGGTAGTAATATAGGCGATACCTGGAATATAGCGGTAATAATATAGGCGATACATGCAATATAGGGTAATAATATAGGCGATACATGCAATATAGGGCTAGTAATATAGGCGACACCTGGAATATAGGGGAATAGTATAGGCGATACCTGGAATATAGGGGAAATAGTATAGGCAATCCCTGGAATATAGGGGCAATGATATAGGCCATAACTTAAATACAGGGCTAGTTATATAGGCGATACCTTAAATACAGGGCTAGTTATATAGGCGATACCTGGAATATAGGGGCAATGATAAAGGCGATACCTTAAATACAGGGCTAGTTATATAGGCGATACCTGGAATATAGGGGCAATGATATAGGCGATACCTGGAATATAGTGGCAATGATATAGGCGATACCTGCAATATAGGAGCAATAGTATAGGCGATACCTGGAATATAGTGGCAATAATATAGGCTATACCTGCAATATAGGATAGTAATATAGGCGATACCTTGAATATAGGGGCAATTGTATAGGCGATACCTGGAATATAGGGGTAGTAATATTGGTGATATCTTGAAAATAGGGGCAATTGTATAGGTGATACCTGGAATATAGGGGTAGTAATATAGGCGATACCTTGAATATAGGGGCAATAATATAGGCGATACCTGGAATATAGGGGTAGTAATATAGGTGATACCTGGAATATAGGGGTAGTAATATAGGCGATACCTGGAATACAGGGGTAGTAATATAGGCGATACCTTGAATATAGGGGCAATAATATAGGCGATACCTGGAATATAGGGGTAGTAATATAGGCGATACTTTGAATATAGGGGCAATAATATAGGCGATACCTGGAATATAGTGGCAATAGTATAGGGGATACCTGGAATATAGGGGTAGTAATATAGGCGACACCTGGCAATAATATAGGAGATACCTGGAATATAGGGGTAGTAATAGAGGCGAAACTTGGATTATAGGGGCAAAATATAGGCGATACCTGAAATATTGCCGAGACTTGTAATATTAAGGGCAATTGTAGTTGTATTGTATATTTATTTGCCATAAATAAAATTTATGAAAGTACAGTACAAATAATAGTCGCTTTGAACATAGTATATACTACAGTAGCACGAAGCTACTTAGATGGCGCCATTACATGGAGTGCTAACCCTTTAACGGGAGCTAAACGAAAAACGAAAAGTAAGTAACCAGGTGTACCAAGTGAGCGAAGGTGACACGAGCGTCACGCTGTACCCATGGTAGTGAAGTTGTGCCCACGCAGGGGGAGCCACATACCATGCTGGCCTAAAAACTAGTTATAGGCAATATCTTCGATAACTTAATTACCCTCTATATTACAACACATTTTCAGGAGTGGTTCCTGCTGACTCTTCTCCAGTCATTTTAGTTATGCTTGAAATGAGATGAAGAACCAGTTCTCAACATTTGCCAACAAAAGTAATACATTAGAACAGTTATCAACACTTTGATAGATAGATAAAAATAGTATACCACTAACTAACTTCAAATGTGTTTTTATATCGTGGCATACGCAAAGTAAATAATTTTCGAAAATGTGACCCAATCACGGTCGACGAATGACAAATGCGGAACTGTGTTCTATTAATATCCATGAGCGGCGATAAAACAAGATAGTCCTCGCAGGTTGAGTTTAGATCCCAGTCAGATTTGAGCATTCCCGGCATGCTTTGCGGTATTAGATCGCTGCAGGAAGGTCAAAGCTCATATAAAGCTACAATTAGTTTCATAATGGCACATAAAAGACAATATTGATAAACAAACAAATTTTCTTTATATGTTTGGCCATAATATTCGATTTGAAATGAAGTCTTTTTAATCCAATTTCTGAAAAACAAGTCACATAGTTTTCGCATCTGCGGTACACCTGCTCGGTCTACCGCGACCGCTACGACGTGCATTGTCGAGCATGTTTGTGGTGAAAGACCTCAATAAAAACGAAAGGAATGTTTTCCAAACTTCTGTGAACAATATAGGCGTATATATCGCTGCCAAAGATAATATTTGAGTTTGTGAACGATAGCCATGTAATCGCGAAGCTCATCTGAAAGGACTAGGTAGAACTCCATCGAGGACATGACGAGCACCCATATTGACAGTGACGTCACTAGACTGCAAAGCATGCCGGGAACGCTCAAATCTGACTGGGATCTAAACTCAACCGAAGACGCCCAAGATAGAACTAGAAATAATCATGAGTGAAGTCGCAATCAGATATCTAGGTGCTCTGATCTTTTTTGTCAATTTGAAAAATTTCATGGTTACTATCTGTAGGGCGGGTACTTTCCTGTTAAGTACAGATTTATAAATCAATAGTTGTTGTTTTGTTTTTATTTTTGCATTTGCACCATATGAAATTAGCCCAAAGTATGTCTTTATTAGGCAGATATTACATGCACCTGGATGGTAGGGCCTTTATGTGACCACTGTGAAAGCTTTGACATGGCCAGAGCATCATGTTTGATGGTTAACCCACATTAACCACCTGCATTAACCAGAATCAGTGACATTAATATTTCATATTTTCCTTTGAATATAACTGTTGTTTTTCTCTTTACTGTGTGATAATGCGTTATTCGTTTGAATGTATGATTGTTCATGTATGATTATATATTTAGAATTGAATATGCTTGTACACTGTGCAGGATTGTATTTTTGATTTTATGTGCCGTTATGCGATGTAATTACATAGTATTGTTTGCGCTGGAAGATGTGCTTGTATATGTGATTATATACGATTGCTTGCGCCGCCTGCACGCCATATTTATGTTGCTGGATGTCATTTTATATGTGATTGTACATGTACTTTTATATGTGAATATAAGTGAGTGTTTATGATTGTATATAATTGTATATGAAATCGTATGTGTTTTGATATGTACAGTCATTTAAAGATGTGAATATAAGTAGCAGTATATGGTTTTATATGATTGCATATGAAACTTTACAGGTTTTGATATGTACAGTGACTTACAAATATGTATATGTGAATATAAATGACCGTATGTGGTTTTATATGATTGAATATGAAACTTTATAAGTTGTTATATATGTAGAGTGACTTACATATATGTATATGTGAATATAGGCGATTGTATGTGGTTTTATATGATTGTATATGCAACTTTATAAGTTTTGATATGTAGAGTGACTTACAAATATGTATATGTGAACATAAACGACTGTATGTGGTTTTATATGATTGTATATGAAACTTTATAAGTTTTGATATGTAGAGTAACATATATGTATATGTGAATATAAGTGACTTTATGTGGTTAATATGATTGTATATGAAACTTGAAGTTTTGATATGTACAGTAACCTACTATAAGCGACTGTATGTGGTTTTATATGATTGTATATGAATCTGTAGAAGTTTTGATATGTAGATTAACATATACGCATACGTGAATATATGTGACTGTATGTGGTTTAATATGATTGTATATGAAACCTTATGTGTTTTAATACGTCCGGTAACTAATATATGTATATGTGAATATAAGTAACAGTATGTTGTTTTATATGATTGTATATGAACCTTAAGAAGTTTTGATATGTGGAGTAACATAAATGTATATGTGAATGTAAGTGTATGTTGTTTTATATGATTGTATATGAACGTTAAGACGTTTTGATATGTGGAGTAACATATATGTGCATGTGAATATAAGTGACTGTATGTGGTTTTATATGATTGTATATGAAACCTTATATGTTTCGAAATATACTTACTTGCATTAGCGACCATCATCAACAGGTTGGATACGGTAAACAGTGTCCTAGAAAACGAAACGTAAACAATAAATAATTACACGGTGATTATCGACATTCTTGTTTATGAGTTCACATGGCAGTTCAAAATCATAAACGGATAAAAACTAATTTCTAAACAACGGCATTAAATAGAGAAAATCTAACACACAGAGAGTTAATAGTCAATAGATATTAGGGTTATGCATTTGCTTTACATTCAACAAAAATACTGTAATAAATATTGCAATTGGTAAGTAGCTGTAAAGAATACTACGGCTCCGTTAACAAATGGCACCGGAAAGTAAATCCAATTCACATCTATTATGAAATCAAACATTATTTCGGGCAAATAAATTTAGAACGCATATTGAATAAAAGCAGTTGTCCTTCTTTTACAATACAATATAACTCATCAATAATCACAGTTAGGTCTCTTAGAGTCTGGCCGTTCCTATATGACAAGATACACTAACATTTGCATGATTCGTTTGTGAATTTAACTTTACCACATTATGACTGGTACTAGAATATCTTCAGGAATCACAGGTTACTTACGATCCATACAATCTGACTTTTCGGTATCCAAATTAGTCTTGTAAAGCAGCAAAGAAGAACGTTGAACCACTCTTTTGAAATTTACTTCGTGCTTTTACGCCTTCGAGCGAAGTCAATAAACATACATATATACATACATAAAGAACAGACAGACCTGCAACGATATATTAGTTAAATTGATATTTCTACTTTAAATATGAACGATGCCTGTATGCACCAAGGCCTGCCCCTACGGCCCAGCGGTCTTACTTATTACAAACATACTGTTTCTTATGTCCATACGTGCTGGTTGATAAGTCATTAGATTTATGTGGCAGAAATAGGTCGTTTGAACAAAATTTCTAAAACATATAAAACATATAGAACAAAATGCCATTGGTATAATATTTTACACGATATACGTGAGGCCGGGTTAGTTAAACCTTCTGCCCATATGGATTCCATATGGATTAGAAAACCTGCATATGCCGATGATACACAAGCTTGTTTGTCGCGGCGTGTAGATGCTATTCATGACTGTGTCGTGGGCATCCTCGACCCCCGCGTCAGGAAGTGGGCCAGCTGACAATAGATGGCGCCCCGTGTCTTGTTGGTGGTGCATCGACATATTAGATTAGCGGCATATCCAGAAAAAGGGCTCTAAATCAGGAGTTCAATGTCCCATAGAGCCATACAGCCACAACATACCTCATTTTAAAGCTTATAATCTCTTCATTAAGAAAAACAATGTTGTGGAATTCCGGCGTGGTCAGGTTTTTCTGAAATCGCCCTTCTGTGACATAACGTTGACAAAATGGGAAAAACATCAATAAAAAACATAAAGATATCAATAAAAGTTTTATTCCTGTTAACACATATATCATTTTTTGCTTTGCTGGTCAACTGATCAACAGGTTCAATAACCAAATATCTTTCAGAAGCGCTGTATTCCTATACTTGGGAAAAAGTTAAAAAAACTTCTTGAAAAATGCCATTTTTTGCTATTTTTTTGAAAGTTTTCACAAACTTTAAATTTATAGTAGTCAAATGAGTTCAAAAGCACCCCATATTATATACCTAAATTACAAGCAACCTCTTATCTGCTTAATAAAACAAAAATGAGCACCATTGGTTGTTCGAGCGTGACGATATGGGACTTTCTTTTCCCCTACCCCTATCTTGAAAAAATAGCAAAAAATAGCGTAAAATGCTAAACAATATTTTTAAAAACCTGAGATGTTCATTTAACCCATATTTGGTACCAGAAATAGTTTGAACATGACAAAAACTGATTGGGCTGAAAAAAATTGATTGCCCAGATGCCCGGGACAACCAAACTAAATTTGCTAAAAATCCAGTTTTAGGGTAGACTAACAATATGACTACTGAAAATGTATGTAGGTATTCTACAATATACATTAAGTCTTATCTGGATACATATCAATTGTTTTAGTTCAGTTCACCCCTATTCAGAAGGTAATCTAGGAGGCTGAAGGTCAATGAATGTAGTTTTTGCTATAATATATGTAGTAAATCAATGCCGCCACACATTGTTGAGAGAGAACATTCAAACCATAATACCTTTTTCTACATAGACATACCTGAAAATTCACAGGGCTCTTGGATATCCGGATATCCGGTGGTCAGAGCACAAAACTCAATCATCATCTTCATCTATACCTTCATATGCGGTTAGTGCATTCCGACAACCTTGTAATACTAAATATATCACCCAACTCAGAGGACCTTTGTATATACTTTGTACAGGGCTGGCAATATTTTTGTGTATTAAGCCCTTAAGGCCTAGTAAACCAGTAGGGTATAACTTTTCAAGTGTTAATAAGCCATTTAAATTGGAACTTCATTGACATGAACGTCACTTTAAAACATGTTCAAAACATATTTTCTTTCTAAGTCAACGATTAGTAACAGTAGCTAAATGGCATGCTGGAATAGTAAGGCTAGTAAAGACTTCATTGACACTTAAGTCGCTATGAGAATCCTACCCTATTTACCAGAGTTTACCCTATTTTGAAAAACACTCTTCAGTCATAACCCCTGGCGAAATTCTATCACAACATGTTTGACTTTAAGTTTTCCTTCTGACGTAACATCTAATAGTATCGTCTTGGTCAGAATCAGTCTTTTATGTCTAAAGTGATGGCAGGGTGTCCATCCATCACATTTTTGACCAATAGTACTCACTGCAGATAGGAGTGATTTGCGCCCTGACCTGATATATCTTTCAATAGCTATGCTTTTTTACTAGCTGACGCTTTATCTCAAAGCAACACTATTGGGGTACAAAAGTCTACTCAGATGTCCACACCACATCTGTATAGAAGGCTAGTCAGCTTCATAATTGACATTTGTTATTACAATGTTTAAAGCCCTGTTAGAAGAGATTTTATCACTTATCCGCTGGACCACTATACAAATGAAAATGTAATATCCAAGTCAACTCGTACCCAAGTCAACTTGCACCCACCAAACAGTTTTACTCATACCAAGGCGGATTTGCACCCTAACTAAAAAGAATGTATTTCACTCACGTCCCTATCACATTTCCTTCTACTATTAAAGATGTTTTAATCTCTGTTGTTTATCCAGGTCTGGAAAACCACTTGTTTCAACTGGGTTTTTAACATTTAAGTAGCAAGCACAGACAGTCGGTATATCGGGGAATAACCTCAATCACACTGACCATCAATCTTTACCCTGATTCTGCTGAAGTGTCCCTCTATATCAATGCTTGCTGTGGCGTATTATCAAAATTAAGAAGAATAGTGCAAAATTCTACTGATACTGCATACTTGTATCGGCTTGGGTGTAAGTTGGCTTGGATACAAGATGTTCTGCAACCCAACAAGCACTTGTCCAAGGTAAACATGGTTATTAAAACTAAAGGATAGAGAAATAACTAGCTCAAAAGCCAGAGGTATGCGAGGTATGACAAAATATGCGTAAAAATCTAAAGAAGGTGAGTTTTTCTGTATTTATCTATCTATATCTAAATCTGTATTATATATATATATATTCACTGACGCAAAAGTAACTGTGAATAACTAAACACCCTACCCTATTTACCAGAGTTTACCCTATTCTCAAAACTCTGTAGTTTTCAATCCACGGCCAGTGATAGTAGCTGGTGAACAGTTGATTTGCCCATTCCATTCTGCTGGAAAAAAACACGTTTTCCTTTCAACAAGGCATCCACAGCCTGAAGTTGGAAACCCTTTATATTTGCGTATCTTAGCCATAGTTTAGCAGCTTCAATATGATGAATGTGAGTTATATCCATTTTCAAGATATACCCAATACCCATTCCTAAGTTAGAGTACTGTCTACCAGTCTTTGTTAGTTATAGGCTGTATTCTGAGCCTCAGTGACCTATATGAACCTAGGACAAAGGTTTGCTTGATTCTACAAGGGCCATTAGGGAGATAAGCTGGGGGGTTTGTTTGTTTGTTTGGGATCCGTAACCGCATTTTCCCCACAGGGTCAACTCCCAAAGGAGGACCTACGGAGTTCACCCTCTACCACCCAGGCCACTCGTGACCCCCGGGCCTTGTCTCAGTCTCTGTTCCCTCTCCCCCCATACTTTTGTCATGAATGCCTCTTGCATCCGGTCCGTACCCTCCCCTGTCCTCCTGTCCTATACATATACCCTATCGAGTCTCTGGTCTGTTTCTTCCTTGTCTTTCTGTCCTACACATATATTCAAACCCCACAGAAAAGAACCCCTCAACATATTTCAAACCCCACAAACAAACTATTTTAATTCATTATCTCAATAACCGAAACAATTAAAACATCAGTGAAACTCTCGTCTCCCCTCCTGTATCCTCCGTGCCTGCCTGTTTCGGTGCCCCTCCTTTACACCACCAGCTCTCTTCCCCTTTACCGTTTAGTCCAAACCAACAAAAGTGTTAGACAAAGATAACAAACATATATGTACACAGGCACACCCCTATCGCTTCTCCCCTTCTCTCTTCTTCATCATCTTCCTCACCCCATCTCCCACAGTTCTAGCCAGTACCTCTGATGGCTCCCCAACTAAACCCACTATTTCCTTCGAGCTTCTCCCTCGGCCCTCCCCCTTGTTTCCCCTCCTCCTTCCCTTCTCCTTTCGAACTTCTCCCTCGGTCCGCCCCCTTGTGCCCCCCTCCTTCTCTTCTCCTTTCGAACTTCTACCTCGGTCCGCCCCCTTGTTTCCCCTCCTCCTTCTCTTTTCTTTTCGAACTTCTCCCTCGGTCTCCCCCCTTCTTTCTCTCTCACTCTTTCTCTCTCATCCTTCCCCTTCCTATTTTCTCTCCTCATGTCTACCTCTCCCCTCTCCTCTTTTCCCACTACTCCACTGTCCCTTCAGGGGCGCATCCAGGGGGGGGGTTCGAGGGGTTCGTCCGAACCCCCCCTGGCTGGTGAGTCACTTTGCACAACCACGCCACCTGTGGAAAAACATCAAAACTAATTGTTTTTCTAGTTCTTGCCTCGGCCATCAGTTGCAATTTGCAATTCTTCAGTTCCTTTCCTTTGTTTCCCCATGCCTTGAGTAGTCAACAAGCTCATTGCTGTCAGCCAGGAATAGACCCGAGTGGATGAACATCCTGCTTGGGGGGATTATCTGCAGCGAACCGGCGGATACAGAATTGCAATCCAGTCGTTTGCAGACAAAAAAGCTTGGAAAACCTGATGTTAGGTGAGGGCCGGGGGGGTTCGTTGATTCTCAAACTTCTAGATCACTTGATTTATTCCTTAGTCTAGCGGATACAGAATTACATTCCAGTCGTTTGCAGACTAAGAATAGCTTGAACACCTGATGTTTGTTAGGTGAGGGGGGGGGGGGGTTCGTTGACTCCCCAACTGCCAGTGCTAGTTCTAGATCACTTGATTCCTTAGTCTAGCGAATACAGAATTACAGTCCAGTCGTTTGCAGACTAAAAATAACTTGGAAAACCACAAGTGTGTTAAGTCAGGAATGTTCACTAATGAACGTCTCTGGTTAAGTGAGGGGGGGGGGGGGGGGTGGCGGGGGGTTTGTTGATTTACAAACTTCTAGATAACTTGATTCCTTAGTTTAGCAAAAACAGAATCACAGTCCAGTCGTTTGCAAACAAAGCATAGCTTGGAAAACCTGATGTTTGTTAGGTGAGGGGGGGGGGGGGTTCGTCGATTCCCAAACTTCTAGATCACTTGATTCCTCCAAACCCTATGAAAAATACCTAACTACTAGCCAACAGATAAATACATAACCACAACTTGACACCATTTAAGGTGGCTTAACAATCCGAGCACTAAGAATTTAGGTGATAACTAAAGTGTTATTTTTGTGTTTTACTGATGTTAGTCTTATTGCAATAAGCATATTATTCGGGGTTAGATTAGGAGTGGTTTGAAATGCCTTCACTATCCTAACGTACATATGTCTTATGTCTTGTATGTATAACAGCAAATGTGAAAAAAAATACGATTCAAGGAAAAATGTGAAAAAATACAATTTAAGGTGTACAAAACTTCTTAGAAAAAAGTAAAAAATGACAAAGAATAACTTCTCTGTTTAGCTAATTCACCTTATGAGCAACCTTGAAAGTGTTGATTACTGAGAATTCGACCAGCGCAGAAGGGGAAATTTACTGAATGGCTCTCATTACTTGCGTTTAGTCATATCACAAATGAAAGAGTCTGTCTCCAATTGACCCCCCCCCCCCCACCCCCCCCCCCCCCCCCCGAGACATGTATTGCAATTACGCTAACACCAATTAAGCATAGCAGACAAACGTTCATCCCCTCAATCCCAGGATGTTCACATTGTTAAACCTCTCCAAAAGGTAAATGTATTTTTTAAATGTTTGAAAGTGCAAGAGGTCCGTTCAATCTTGCGACCAAAAGATAGGACAATGTAGCCATTACCAACTGAAATCCGATTTTGCATATCATAATTTATATGAAATATTGCGCTTCAATTAAAATTTCACTCTTACTCCATAATGGTTTTTGTTATTTCTCTTGTGAGATTATTAATTTTTTTTGTTATATCTCTAACGAAATTATTCCTTTTAGTTCGCTGTAGTTGACTCCTGGTCATGTTTTCATAAATAATTGTGAGTGGCGCCACCAGTGTCACTTTTCGGAACTACATTGAACCCCCCCCCCCCCTTCTCAAATCCTGGATCCGCCCCTGTCCCTTTCACTCCCATCTTCCATTCCCTGTCTCCCCTCTTTCTCCTCTACTCCACTGTCCCTTTCACTCCCATCTCCTGTCTCCCCCCTTTTTCCCCTTCCTCTTCCATCACTTCTCTCTCTTTCTCTCCCCCCTCCCCTGTGCTCCCTATCCTCTTCTCCCTCTTCTGCTTCTATCATACCCTTCCTCCTTTGACTTTCTCCTGCACTCTCTGTTTCCTGTCTTTGAACCCCGCTTCAAGATGGCGTACATCCGGGAATCCTTCTGTGCATTGCATAGCACATTCGTCGCGTTATTTTCTCCATCTCCTCAAGCACCTCATCCCCATTCACAAAGAATGACGGATCCAAAATCATTTTAGTAATGTCTCTTTCATCCAAAACCATCCCATATCCATGTCCAGATAAGCAAACCTCTATCCTAGCCATATATGCCTGTCGTCCATATATTCCTCACGCTTCTTCTTCTTTGATGATACAATCCTCCTTTATAGGAGCTGTAGTGTTACATATAATACATTAATCAAATACATTTCAATATCAATTACTAATTCTCGATCACTATAGTGAGAGACTAATGACGTAGCAGTACTCCAAGAGGGCAATAAATATGCCCATCATCTCCTTGGGGAAGGTACGGTAGGGCTCTTTGCCTCTGTGATTGGCCCCTATTAATAGAAACTTTCAGAATCACACCTAAGAATTTGTAGGATGCCCCAAACCTTGTAATACAGGGCGTCCCCAAAAAAATGCAATCCTCCCCTTTTCTCATTATTTCTTCAAAATAGCTTAAGTAACTTCAAAAATGACTTCATGGTTAAAGAGAATGATATCTTAGAGATAAACTGTTATGGTTTCAACTTTCAACCAAATCCGATTATTCATGTCAAAGTTGTGAGGCAAAGTTTGACACCTATATCATTTCACTCAAACGCAATGTAAAACCAATGGTGAAGACTGGTTTTGGAGTCAGCTTGCCTTAGCACCCAGAGCCCTATGCTAAAAATAGCAGCTTCGCCTGCTTGTTTAGACTTGCTACAAGTCTGTGATATCTGGCTGTTTCGCTGATCTGACCTGAGTTGGTGGGGCACTATACCTAATACAGCCTGAGAACCAGGCTATACTGCTTGGTCAGTATGCAGGAAATTTACCCTGTGTTGGAGTGAAATGGTAGAGGGGTCAAACTTTGCCTCACAGCTTTGTTATGTATGATCAGATTTGCTTGAAACTACAACAGGTTATCTCTAAGATATTATTCTCTTCAACCATGAAGTCATTGTTGATGTTACTAAAGCTGTTTTGAAGAAATATTTGGAAAAGTGGAGGATTGCATTTTTTGGGGGACGCCCTGTAGAGGGAATCTATTTATAACCCAAACTCTTTTACCAGGCTGTGTAATCAACCCGCAACTCAGTGCTTCCATCGCAAACAGTGCTTCCATCTATAGCTTGAGAGAAACATCAAACCCACTTAGTATGGATAGTGGTGGGGGCATTATACCTAACACAGCCTGAGAACCAGGCTAACACTGGCATTGATTTACTACATATATTGTATCAAAAACTACATTAATTGACCTTCAGCCTCCTAGATTACCTTCTGAATAGGGGTGAACTGAACTTAAACAATTGATATGTATCCAGATAAGACTTAATGTATATTGTAGAATACCTACATACATTTTCAGTAGTCATAATGTTAGTCAAAACTCTGATTTCTACCCTAAAACTGGATTTTTAGCAAATTTACTAAAATTTGGTTGTCCCGGGCAACTGGGCAATCAATCTTTTTCAGCCCAATCAGTTTTTGTCATGTTCAAACTATTTCTGGTACCAAATATGGGTTAAATGAACATCTCAGGTTTTTAAAAATATTGTTTAGCATTTTACGCTATTTTTTGCTATTTTTTCAAGATAGGGGTAGGGGAAAAGAAAGTCCCATATCCTCACGCTCGAGCAACCAATGGTGCTCATTTTTGTTTTATTAAGCAGATAAGAGGTTGCTTGTAATTTAGGTATATAATATGGGGTGCTTTTGAACTCATTTGACTACTAAAAAAAAAAGTTTGTGAAAACTATCAAAAAAATGGCATTTTTCGAGACGTTTTTTGAAAAAATTTTCCAAGTATAGGAAAACAGTGCTTCTGAAAGATATTTGGTTATTGCACCTGTTGATCAGTTGACCAGCATAGCAAAATATAATATGTGTGTTAACAGGAATACAACTTTTATTGATATGTATGTGTTTTATTGATATTTTTCCCATTTTGTCAATGTTATGTCACGGAAGGGCGTTTACAGAAAAACCTGACCACGCCCGAATTCCACAACATGGTTTTTCTCAATGAAGAGATTATAAGCTTTAACATGAGGTATGTTGTGGCTGTATGGCTCTATGGGACATTAAATTTCCAGAAATGGGCCTTTGGCCGCTCGTCTATATTGGTATCATGGCCAGTATGGTTACTGCTATCATTATGGGGACCTGCTATAAAACAAAACACAAGTATCGATGGCTGATGCAATGCATCATGGGTTTCCAGCTGGGTCGTTGATCATTTATAATTTTCAGTCTGGAAAATTACAAAGTGAAACGAATGAAATAGTATAGTGTGTTCTATGACAACTGGACGCAATGTTAAACCATAGGCGCGTAGAGGCTGGAAAGTGAAACGTTCGCATTTGTAACAATCTGAACACACCCAGAGATGTTCTTACTCGTAGGGAAATTTTACCGGAGAAATCGGAGAGGCCGTAAAATTAACAACATCTAAAAGCATGTCTACATATTAACTATTGCCTTTTTATTTGCAAAGACATAAGTCGGGAGATCGGGAAAAAATTCAGTTGTTTTGGCGCTTGTAATCTCTTAATTGGTTTCTAACGACATTCGAGTGATCTTTATACGAGTGGGGCCATCTAAGTTAGCATAAACTGGACGATTATGGATCCACATGTTGACACGATAAGGAAGGGGGTTCGAATTCATTTTGGGGGTGCATCTAAATTTGGGGGGTTATTAAATGAAAATGGCCAAATAGTAAATAAGATTTTTTCGGTATGTTTGGCACGATCCCAAATCACGAATATGAATAGTTATCTGTTTTTATACCCTCTATAGAACAGGACTCGGCAGGCTTGTCGCCTTGGAGTCTCAGAGGTCGTAAGAGCAAATACGATCGATAATATTTTTATCTTTGTTTTTGGCAAGATAGTTCATTTTCAGCTTCCTACTGCTTCTGATGGCACTTTAATCCGTAGGTGCAGTCAGCAAGTTGAGAATTTCTTCAAAAATATATAGTTTAATGGGTGTAGTAATGCCTAGCTTTCCCATAGTATATGAGATCTGTTAAGTGGTCAGGTTGTTGCTTTCAACAGAAAAAAAACTTAAGTGATAAAGCTGAGAATTTCTTCAAGAAAATAAAGTTTAATGGATGTTATTATTAATTTAAATATGTACACACTTGCTTCACAGACGTATTACTCAAACCAACTACCACCCATTCACCTTCTATTTGCCCTTCAATACGTCCCCACCTGTTGATCAGTGCCCTATTTATGCACCTTCCAGCTGTACTATGGGCTTGGATACGTGCGCCTGCCATCCTAATCTCATTCTAAGTGAGTATAAATATAAAACGAATAATGTTCCCAATGTAAAAATTAAGCTCAAGTTATCGCTACGTTGGTAGCGAGAATATGAAACATTTTTCGAAACATTTTCAAAGTTTTATCTCGGAAGAAAAAGGTTTTAAAAAGTATTAGTGGAATTTCGTAGAAAAAATCAACTTACAATATATAGTTTTTAGTGTTACCGCTAGATCTATCTATTTTTACCTAGTTCCCTTTTTCTCACTCCACATCCTGCTGTATATAATTCAGTGAGTAAAGTGTGTACTAACACTACTCAGTGAGCATAGGATAATCCTGCCATGTTAGACGCAGACACCTTCAAACAATCTAAAGATATTTCTGATTCAAACTTGATAAATAAGTAAATGCTAATTACATTATTCATTTCACAAGTCCTCATGAAATGAAAATGAAATCAACAGAAATAAAAAAAAATGTAAAAGAAATCAGGGGAGTAATAATAAAAGCCATATAATTAATGACTCTGGCCCTCGGCCTGACCAGATTGCCTCCAGGTACGCATGGAATACCCATAATATTGGAAAATTTATTATGAATATTGGAAGTTATCTTTTAATGATTGGGAATATTCATAAATCATTTTTCATTACCAATGAACAATTTTTCAATATTCACAATTCATTTTCCAGTATTTGTAATTTATTTTCAATCTTCATAATCCAAGGTATTTACGAATATTGAAAAAAGAATTATGAAAATTGAAAAATGATTCATGAATATTGGAAATGATTTACAGATATTGAAAAATGAATATTGAAATATCATTTATAAATATTGGAAATAATCATGGATTTCTTAAGTTCCTAAATATTTTTTTCAAAATTCATAATCATTCTTCAGTACTGGAAAATAATTATGAATATTGAAAAATGAGTTATGAATATTGGAAAAAGAATTATGAACATTGCAATGTATTTTATAATGCAATTTCATCTTATGCGTCTTTATCGCTTTCAATTGGCAAAAGAAACTTCTTAATAAAGAAATATTAAATGGGTTATTAAACCGACTGTAATGAGAAGAGGAGAGGGGATGTCTGGGAATTGAACCAGCGACCCTCTGATTACTAGTCCGACACCTAACCAACATGTGCTACTTTGTCACCACGTAAGATAGATAGATATAGTTATATGCATTGAATGTCATGGGGGGAAACTTCACAATCAACTCCTTTGTTCCTGGTTGAATGATCTTTATTCTCCCATGGATGTATCAAAACACACGCAAACACGAGCCACCAGTACACAGATACGGGATACACCATTACACTTTTTCTACAAAAAACACAAAGCACTCATAAGTATCTCAACTAAATCACAATGCAACACAATAGACAAGTAGAGAGATAACACATGATCAATTCCTTTGTCTCAAACAAGTGACTAAATATGCAGAAATAAAGTCAATCTTTATGATCAAAAATGTACAGAAATGCTCTATCAAAGATACAGAATACTACAGTAATAGATATACAGACTTATAATGCAAGTAATATACAGATTAGGCAAACAAATAATGTTCAACTTACTGGCTATTTGTACACCATACATTTCCTTCCAATGGTCCAGTCAATATGGCCTCTCAACAGAAAACCCCCACAATCCTCTGCAAATATGCTAATTTGTATGCAAAAATAGTACATGTCACAAATAAACAAACATGCACCAGCCCACACTACATTGTTTTCATCATGAACACAGTTACAAAGACAAAGGACATGCAGATCACTCTGCAGCAGCAACACAATGCTGCACCCACACTAACTGCAAGGTTCACTGCACAGCAGTACACAGAGTACCAGCCCACTATCTCTCACTCTGACCATATATTCAAAAACACAAAATCCAAAACCTCAATAAATGTCTTATATGCCATTACATACTGCCCCCAAATGTGACTATATAGTACATTTCAAATATATATAAATATGGCATATAAATATATTACTTTCTACCGTATCATTTCAATTTTCTGACACCATTTTATTGTGTACTTTCCAAAAAACACAACTTAGTTATAGGACGTTTCAAGTCCTTGGCACTTACTCTAACGTCTACCTGCCTCACCCAACCTGCTTTGTCTGGGTAGACCTTAATGACTCTTCCCATGGGCCACTGACCTTGGGTACACTTTCATCAAGGACCAGGACTAAGTCCCCAACTTTAAGGTTCCTTCTAGGGACAGTCCACCTTTGTCTAAGTTGGAGAAGAGGTAGGTATTCCTTTAACCATCTCTGCCAGAAACGGTCAGCTAGGTACTGAGCCTGACGCCAAGCCCGAATTCCAAAACCATCAACCTTTTGAAACACACCTGGAGGCAAGCATGTGTTAGGCCTCAACAGCAGGAGGTGATTTGGAGTGAGAGGTTCCGAATCCTTTGCATCCTGATGTATTTCAGTGATAGGCCTGGAATTCAGTATGCTTTCAACTTCTGAGAAAATAGTCAGTAGAATTTCATCCCTCACAACCTGTTCTTTCAACAGAGCTTTCATGATCTTTTTCACGGACTTGACCATCCTTTCCCAGACTCCCCCCATATGACTAGCCAATGGGGGATTGAAATTCCACTCTACCCCCTTCTGAAGCAGAATACCATGAATCTTTTGTTGATTGAAGGATTGAATGCCTTCCCGTAACTCACGCTCTCCACCAATGAAATTTGTTCCATTATCACTGAAGATCCTCTTTGGAACACCTCTTCTATTCATGAACCTCCTAAGAGCATTCAGAAATGAATCAGTATTCAAGGAGTGAGCAACCTCGAGATGCACTGCCCTTATGGCTAAACAGGTAAACAGGCAACCATAGCGTTTCACTTGACTTCGTCCTTTGTTCACCATGATAGGACCAAAATAGTCGACTCCAGTATTCGTGAAAGGAGGCTGCTCAGGGGTAACCCTAGCCACTGGTAGCTCACCCATGATTTGCTCACCCAAAGGAGCATTCCGTCTACGACACGGAAAGCATTTTCCGATTACATGGCGAACAGTAGCTCCCCCTTTCAAGATCCAATACCTTTGTCTTAACGAGGACCATGTCATCCCTGCCCCCGAATGACCCACTAGCTCATGATAATGACCGATAATCAGTCTTGTGACATGATGGTCACTAGGCAGAATCATAGGATGTTTGATATCCTCTTGAAGTGGAGCTTCTCTGAGCCTACCACCAACTCTCAGAATTCCATCCTTGAGCATAGGACAAAGCTTTACTAAATTGCCACTCAACTTGACTGGGGTACCTTTAGACCCCTTGAGGGCTTGCACCACATCTGGAAAACATTCTCTTTGTACAAATGCAATGACGCTCTTTTCAGCATGTTTCAACTCACTAACTGTCAAAGGAGATTTCTTAAGACCATTGACCTCTTGAGGTGACCGTTTTCGAGTCAAAAGATACTGTCTGAACCGTAACAACCAAGCAACAGCTCTCTTGAGTTTGAACCAAGAAGAGAATGCGGACAAGTATTTCTGTAACACATTTTCCTCATCAGTTACCATAGAAACCATTTGAGTTTCTTTACGAACTTCTGGGTCTTGAGCCCAATCAGTCACAGTCCTTTCAGACGCCATAGGAGATTCTGGCCAGAAGCCTGGATCTTTCCATAAGAACTCAGGTCCCTTGAGCCACCTGTCGTTTTCTATGAACTCATCTATTCTAAGGCCTCTTGAGCCGTCATCAGCCGGGTTTTGCTTAGAGTCAACATAGTGCCATTGGGATGGAATAGTGACACTCTGTATCTTTGCCACTCGATTTGCAACAAAAGTGTGAAACCGGCGGCTTTCATTCTGGATGTAATGCAGAACTGCAGTAGAATCGGTCCAGAACATAACATCCGATATAGGATATCTTAGCTCAGCTTTCACTATCTGACAAACATTAACAGCCAGGAGAGCAGCTGAGAGCTCTAGTCTAGGTATGGAAATGACCTTCAAAGGACTAAGACGGGACTTGCCCATAACAAAGGCACAATGGACTCTACCAGCTCCATCCACCATACGTAAGTAGGTAACAGACGCATAAGCACTATTTGAAGCATCACTAAAGCTATGTAACTGGTAGGTCACTGGTTCAAAATCCACAGGATGGAAACACCTGGGTATAGAAACCTCAGATAGTTTAGGTAAATCTGCCAACCAATCTTGCCATAGGCCAAGATCCTTTGCACTAACTGTTTGATCCCAGTCTAAACCCTGGCGACACAACTCCTGAAGAAGCAACTTGGCAAGAAGTATAAATGGTGCCAAGAATCCCAAAGGATCAAAGATAGAGCTGATCATGGAGAGTATACCTCTACGGGTTTCCTCTTTTTGTTTCAGTACCACATGAAACTCAAAGGAGTCACCTTCAACATTCCATTGAACTCCAAGAGTGCGCTCTATGGGAAGGTGGTCCAAGTCAATATCTTTGACAGAGCCAGCACGCTCTTGTTCTGGTATTGACTCTATAACTTCCCTTACATTGCTGAGCCACTTAGTCAGTCTAAATCCACCTTTAGCTAGGATAGCACAAAGCTGGGATACCAACCGTTTAGCTACTTCAGTGGTTTTAACTGATTCCAGGCAATCATCAACATAAAAATCATTGAGCACAGTGCTTACAGTTAGCTTATCAAAGTCAGAAGCATTGTCAGTTGCCGACTTTCTCAAGGCATAACTTGCACAACTAGGTGAAGATGTGGCACCAAAGATATGAACCAGCATTTGGTGGTCTACAGGTTCTTTGGCAATGTCACCATGGGGCCACCACAGAAATCGTAAGGCACCACAATCTCTTTCTATAACTCTAACCTGGTGGAACATGGCTTCCACATCTGCCACTATGGCAACACGCTCTTCTCGAAACCTTGTCAATACACCAACTAACCTGTTAAGGAAATCAGGACCTTTCAGTAATTGATCATTGAGAGAGGTGCCACCATAGTTGGCAGAACAATCAAAAACCACTCGTGTTTTACCAGGCTTATGAGGATGGTACACTGGGTGATGGGGTAAATACCATCGTAATTCAGTCTTAGACTCAGACTGAGACTCTGTAGTCTGAGGGACTACCCTACCAAACCCTTTCTCCAAGTATCCCTCAACTACCTCAGTATATTTCTCATGTAAGGATTTATCACGCAGGAACTTCCTTTTCAGGATGCTCAACCGCGACTTGGCCATTTGATAATTATCAGGCAAATAAGGATCAGGAGATCGCCATAGTAAACCCAACATGTAGTGACCGTCAGACATGGTCACAGTGTCATCCATGATGGCCTTAGCTCGACGATCTTCAACTGACATGCCAACATCCTTGTCTGACTTGAGGAGACTATCACCGAAGTCGGTTTCCCAAAACTTCTTGACTTGCCCCATCAAGTCAGTGACCAGAAAACAACCAACACCCACCTCCTCTGTTGATGGAGAATTGGCAGGTCCAGACAAAGTCCAGCCCAAGATGGACTTGATGGCATATGGTTGCTTCTTGCCACCCCTTCTTTCCTCCAAAACCCAGAACACCTCTGGGACATCAGCACCAATCAGGAGGAGCACCTCAGAATTACCACTGCAGTGTTTATGAAACTCAACATTACTAAGATGCTTCCATTTAGAAACATCCTTGAGAGATGGCAGTGTGCAAGAAACAGGCATATTGTCAACTGCAGTGACTGACATCTCAATGACATCATTACCTGTAACAGATTTCACAATAATATTGGACTCAGCAGCATCCATGTGCTTAACACCATTCATAGTGGACATAGTAAGAGGTCTGTCCTCACCCTGTATACCAACAAGTTCAAACAACTTTTTGCTGCAGAGGGAAATTTGACTACCATTGTCCAGTAATGCAAGTGTTTCAATCTCCCTGTCAGGCCCTTTCACAACCACTGGAACAACCCTAAGGTACACCCCTACCCTGGAGGAATCTGTAGCAAAACTACTAGCTACCTGCACCAAGGACTCACTGTTCCCTTCATCGTTTCCAGTATTGTTATTTGCATGACCAGTAGATTCAAACACTGCATTGCTGCTTGTCTGTGAAGTAGGAGCAGCTGTCTGTTTCACCTGAGTACCAACACTACCTGAACTGTCTTGTGAAAAATGTAAAAGTGTGTGGTGTTTCTTTCCACAACCATCATGAGTGCATGCTGCCTTCGACATGCAGCCCCTGGCATAGTGATATGGGTAGAAACAATTATCACACAATCTTTTTTCCCTCATAAGACTCCGTCTGTTCTCAAGAGACATCTGCTTGAAGTTATGACAATCTTCAAGCTTATGGCTCCCAGAACAGCAAACACACACCTTGGCATTAAAAACATGAACAGGTTTTGACACAGGTTGCTGTTTGACATTACCAGCAGTAACAGCAAAAGAACCAGCCCTAGGACCACTACCACCTTTGACCTTGACCTTTGGCTTCATCAATTCACTATTTGGGTATTGCCCCACACACCTGCCAAACACTGTCGAACTAGTCAGAGCAGAATTCTGAATGAACCTTGACATGTCATCTAAAGTAGGTTCCCTGCCAATTTGAATGACTGCACTAGCTCTCTTAGCCCACTCGCCCTGTAACCGAAAGGGCAGGATTCTCTGAATTTTGAGTAACTGGTCAGTACTAGTGTGACCACCGATTTTGCTCAAAGTAATTTGACAGGATTGGACTTCCCTAGCCAAGTCCCACAATGCATCTACATCATTTGGTTTAATTTGATTTCTAGAACATAACTTATCCAACATACTATAAGCTACCACATGAGGATGACCATACTGCATTTGAAGTATTTCCCGGGCCTTAACATACCCATCTGAACCAAAGAGGACACAATTCTCAATACTTCTCTTTGCTTTACCCTTACAGTATTGCAACAAATAGGTAAGTCTTGAATTTGAATCAACCACCTTGCTCTCAATATTAACTTCAAAGTTGTGTATAAACATATAGTATTCAGCTGGGTCCCCATCAAAAGGGCTAATTTCCTGTTTAGGTATGTTCAGATTCAAAAGCATAGCATTGACTAAACTAGGTAAATCATTTGTCACATTACACACAGGGTTATTGACACTACCACATTGCACACCTGTTGTATTTCCAACAAACCCAACACCTGATTCACACTTGTTCTGACAAGTCACCTTCTCAGTATCTTCATGCAACTGATTATTGCCCACAGAATCAACATTTCCACCATCAGACATAACATTGACAGGATATTGAACAATAGGACATGCTTGACCAGGTTTGACATCATTACTCTGAACATCAACATCACTAACATCATCTTCTTCAAGAAAAGTACACTCTAAATTAGCTTGATCATACTCATTTTTCACTTTAAGTAAAGCTAATTCATCCTTCTCACGTACCAGTTTCTGTTCAGTAGCTAACTGCTCTTGGATCAGCTTTTGCTCAGCAGCCAACTGCTCGGCACGAAGTTTTGTCAGTTCTCGTTTTATTTTAGCCTCCTTAAGTCTAGTAGTCGATAATTTGCCAGATGCCCTACTAGAACCTCTGCTAGAATGACTTTTCACTGATGGTGCTCTGTTTTGGTTCACATTTTCACCACCAGGTGGCATCACTGAACATCCATTGTCTCCGTTGCCATGACGACCAGACTCAGATTCTGTCTTAAGTTTCTGACCAGATTTTTGCTTTTCTGCCTCAATTAATCCTAGCCAATCCTGAATTCTTGTCTGGAACTCCTGATGATTGACCTCTGCAGACTGGAAATCTGGAACTGATTCAGAAGTAGCCTCACAGTACTCCACCACTTTCTTCTCAAACAACTCAAACACTTCAGAAAGCCTCCTATTCTTGGTGGCAACAGCCTCAGCATTACTGTAGTCCATCAGCAGAATCTCGATCTCTCTGTACTTTTTGTTGAATTGCCCAATGTAACCAAAGCATGAAGACTTGAGGGTAGCAACACCAGCCATCTTGTAGAACTGTAGATGATTGTAGCCAAAAAACTATGTCATGGGGGGAAACTTCACAATCAACTACTTTGTTCCTGGTTGAATGATCTTTATTCTCCCATGGATGTATCAAAACACACGCAAACACGAGCCACCAGTACACAGATACGGGATACACCATTACACTTTTTCTACAAAAAACACAAAGCACTCATAAGTATCTCAACTAAATCACAATGCAACACAATAGACAAGTAGAGAGATAACACATGATCAATTCCTTTGTCTCAAACAAGTGACTAAATATGCAGAAATAAAGTCAATCTTTATGATCAAATGTACAGAAATGCTCTATCAAAGATACAGAATACTACAGTAATATATATACAGACTTATAATGCAAGTAATATACAGATTAGGCAAACAAATAATGTTCAACTTACTGGCTATTTGTACACCATACATTTCCTTCCAATGGCCCAGTCAATATGGCCTCTCAACAGAAAACCCCCACAATCCTCTGCAAATATGCTAATTTGTATGCAAAAATAGTACATGTCACAAATAAACAAACATGCACCAGCCCACACTACATTGTTTTCATCATGAACACAGTTACAAAGACAAAGGACATGCAGATCACTCTGCAGCAGCAACACAATGCTGCACCCACACTAACTGCAAGGTTCACTGCACAGCAGTACACAGAGTACCAGCCCACTATCTCTCACTCTGACCATATATTCAAAAACACAAAATCCAAAACCTCAATAAATGCCTTATATGCCTCTACATTGAATACCGCATCGCACCTGTTGAATTGATAATGTTCTTATTAAATAGGAAAGATAAAAAGTCATATCTGAAGTACTTGAACATTATTTCCTGGCATCGATTTTTCTTCCTAGATATGAACATGTTTTGTCTTTGTACACAATCTAGGAACTTTTAAATGTTCTCATATAGATAATCCGATCATAGAAATATCGCGCTGATTAAGCAGCGTTTTGAAAAGGATTGCTAAAGGTACTTGACACTAATAATTAGTATAATATCTCTTAATATATGTTTTAATCATACTCGTAATCACGAAGCATATGCTCCAAAATGTCATAACGTGAATGCAGTCAGAGCGCTAAAGGGTTAATGCCAGTGTAATATGCGATGACGTGTTTGCATTGTACATAGGATCAATAATAATATTGTCCAAGCTACATGATACAAATTGTACATAGTTGCAATTTAACTAAAGTCTTAATATAAGCATTCGGTAAATTCGTCACACAATATGTAAATCAGTCCAATAGTTACCTATACATATTCATATGAAATATTCATCAACAGTCAAACCCGTTGATACAAGACTTAGACCAAGAGACACAAAGAAAATGGGCGATTCAAAGTTAACCATTTAAGACTGAAAACAAACTGGTACATGAGTCTTCTTTACCTTACACGTTAACCCATTAACCTATACTAGTATTCACAAGCCATTTCGAATGAAATGTTAATAAGGAAAACGTTAATCAGAACCCACTTTGTAATAAACAAACCAAGAACTTATCTAAGAATATCACAAAAAGTCATGCTCGATTTGAACGTCTTTTCCAAAATATTTTTGCATTAAGAGGACAATTTTGCAAGTAACTCTAGCCATGAATGGGTTAACATTTGTTTGGTGGCAATTATTATAATTCACATCCATAATAATCTTGTATGAAACATGACGTGCACTGTAAAGTAGGTGATGCCTTATGGTTGCAAAAACGAAACAAATCATTAGAAAAGCTACATTTTCATATACATACAGAGGCCAGGCTCCCAAACACGACAGTAGCAGCACAAACCAGTTTTCCAAAATAAAAACTTACCATAACTCTTTGTTTCCACTTCAAAAAGCATATATCAACCATGTAAGAACAAAAGATCTGATTTACAAATACCTTTCAAGTGCATGGATAGCAATTCGAAAGAATGTGTAAGACACATTTAAAGTAGAAACATGTAATTCCTGCACCAGTCGACCAGGCGTCAGCCAATGCCTGGTCGTACAAACACCCATGGATAACATGTCAAAAAATTAAGCTAAGCACATCAATGACGCGCGTAGCTTGCGAATCAAAGCTCCATTTAATTGTAAGGTCTTACATGCATCCATGCCCAAAAAACTGGGTGGCAACCAAGTGTGCGGCCGAGTATTATGACGGGCTGCCCATGCATTTAGTGCAGGAATTAGATGTCGGTACTGTATGTATGGACACACAATGATTCCAATGAATGCATAAAGGTTTAAATGCACATCGGACCACAAAGGCCATTTAATGCGTTACAATATCATCAAAAAGTGGCCCTTTGTCGCTGTTGAAGAACAGTGACAAAGGTTGATGAAATGAAAGTTACTGTTATCACCACGAAGAATCCTTTGCAAAAAAATCAAATCAACTCTGTATGCTCTTTTATTATATAAGGAGCTGGGATACTTACCATTATCACTGCGATATATGCCCTCTTGTGGCAATTGTGTGAACTAAATGGCCAACAGTAGGCCACAAGCCCCTATCTAGTATAGGTGCAGGAATTTATATATAATAAAGTAAACTCATAATAGAGCCTTGTAGCTAGGCCAGGCCCTTGCATGTTAGAACGATTCTGAAACATTATACTGTTATAGATGGCGCTGTGATGAGATGGAATGATAAGATGTGTATCTACACTTTAAACAGCTCCACCATGTGTCTGATGCTTGCACTAAACAGCCATATAGTATGCCATCCCCTCAAGTAAGTGTAAGTCGACAATTTTCAGATATGTCATACACTGTGAATAGATAGTATTGTAGTATGCATGTATACCAATGTTAGGCCCTAAGGACAGTTCTAAAACTAAATAAACTATGATTACGATAGCTATCATAGTTTATCTAAACGTTTGAAAAAAAGAGCGACCATGTTCGTTCCGGTCAACATTTCTTTTTTCAACTCTTTCCAAAATGCTTTATAGCAATTTTTCAACAACATATACATAACGTTGTTGGGCGTTTTCGATATGAACAGTTTCATCACTCGAGTGTCTTTGAGTTACGTGATAGATTGACTTGACATCTAAAAGTTGGATTCATCTAACTAACATTTGCACACCAAAAGAAAACTAGTAACTTTAGGCATAGGCAAATGTTTCGTAAACAATGATTTTTGGATAAAATATGGATGTCCTAATATGCACTTCTTTCACGGTAATTCGTGTGAATTAATTAGTTGGGAATTTTCCGCAATTCGACAGATCTCTCATCAAGTTATCAAGAAGCAGCAAGTCAAAGCTAAACTGTTTCACCAATTAAGAAAGATGCGAACAAAACCAGTTACTTAAACATCATTAACTTCATGTTTATCTGCATTTTCCTGTCAGTAAAAGTAAAATAAACTTGAGTTTTCGTTTATGCTTACATATAGTTTACTTGACGATTAAAGGGCAGGATTTACTTAAATTTGTGTTATGTTTATTGCAACAATTAAACTTCATGTTTGAAATAAACCACATACAAAGAAAATGAATAAAATGGAATCTTTGGTTTATATGCAAAATAAACAATACAGTAAATTCCACGTATCATGTAGTGTCAGGTATGCAGGCATTACCAGAAGAATGCATATCAATTATAGTTATGACAGCTTAGGTGCTAGGGTAGAGGGTGTGATGCAGACCCACACGTGGCTATTTGGGTCAGGTTTTGGTATGACCCATTCGTGTAAGCACTTATTGTTTACCCTTCAGATAAAACACCTGACAACCAAAAGGTAGGTAAATATATTATCCAATATTCGGGTATCCTGTATACCACCTTTACGATACCCAAACACCCTTCTGAGGGCGCAGAAGGATGGTATTAAGAGGCACCCAAGAAATATCATATACTGAAAAGCGACCTCAACAAGTTATCAATAGTCAAGATTTCTCTGCTGTCATTTGTATTTTTTCTGTCATGTGTTATGTTACCTGGCACCAAACAGTGTAGGTGGCCATAGGGGCCAATTTATTTATTCCATAAGGGGAATAGAGGATTCAGTTTGAGTATAACCTAAACTTCTAGAGATGACCTAAACCTCTAGAGATATGAATACGAATACGAATACGAACTGTATTACTCTATAACCGCAATCTACGGTACATAGAGGAAATACAATAATATCATTAGAAAAAATATAACCATTAACAATGTTGCCATAATTACAACAATATACAAACACGGTACACCCATAAAGATGTGTGTGTCAATAGTATACATAGAGATACGAATACGAATACGAATACGAACTTTATTACTCTCTAACCGCAATCTACGGTACATAGAGGAAATACAATAATATCATTAGAAAAAATATAACCATTAACAATATTGTCAGTATTACAACAATATACATACACGGTACACCCATAAAGATATGTGTGTCAATAGTATACATGGAATGTATTTGTTTGCTGTCATAACTAAGTAAACAGACAGCTTAAATCAGCAGTTTCAATGATTTCACTTACATCTGGAAGAGATATGTACTCCTTCATGCCTAAGTGAACAAATTTGGCAACTTTCATCAACAACTTTCAATCATTTGTATTTAATAATTGAGTCATCTTTAAAGTGCTACATCTAGTTCTATAGTATTTTGGTATAACTAATATCCTAAGTTTTTCAAGAACATTACATTCAAATAGGAAATGAAATTCATCACCCATAAGTCTTTTTCTGCACTTAGTGCAGATGCGCTCTTGCCTTGGTATTGATAACTTGGATCTACAATTAACAGGCAATTTTTGAGATCCCGTTCTGAAGTCAAGTAGTGAGTATTTTAGGTATTCTGGTAATAGATCTACGTATTCCTCAAATTCATGTACATTTTTATAAATTCTATATGAGGAAAAATCTTCCTCTACTGAGATTCTGCTCGACCATTTCTGCAGAAACTGATCTTGCAATATTCTTTTAACACACTCACTGGACACCCCTGAGCCACTTTGTACATGCGATATCCAAACACTGTTCAATCCGCAATTCTCTAGTGTACTTTTAACATATCCTAACCATGGTGAGGTGTATTTGCCTATACAGTTAAGATGTTTCATCATGTTATATATAAGGAAGCATATTTTGTCTTTCTTGCCATTAATCACTCTGTTCCAGTAATTAAGTACTCTAATTGTGGCTGTAATTTGAAGAGGGAATCGCCCTAATTCACCATAAATAAAGGAATTATGGCAATATTTACTTTTTTTGTTATTATTTTACAGAACCTGGTGTGTACATTTTCTATGACATCCATTTTATCAAAGCCCCAGGTTTCAGCTCCATATAAAAGAATGGGTGCCACACATGAGTCAAATAGTTTTAATAACATGCCTACCGGTAGGTTGAGCCTACGCCCATTTTGTATCACCGAGTACATGGCTCTAGTGGCTTTAACTGCTAATTTTGCTTTTGCTTTGGTGAATTTCCCATTCCAAGTAAATAACATTCCCAGATAGTTATATTCTTCCACCCTCTCTAGATTTGTGCCTCCCATTTTAAATGTGGTCAAATTCTTTAATCTAACCTTTGATCGTGTAAATACCATGACTTTTGTTTTATCAGTGTTTACTTGTAATTTATTATGTTCACAAAAAGCATGGAGTGAGTCGAGAAGTTTCTGCATGTCTATTTCATTATCAGCCAATAATATTGTGTCATCGGCGTACATGAGTACAAAGAGTTTTAGGAATGTATCAAACTCCCCATTTCTGCTATCTTTGTCAAGTTTTTCGATTAGTTTTAGGGAAGTACCTCCATTGCGTTGTCTGAAAAAGTCTTCCATATCATTTAAAAATATAGCAAACAACAAGGGAGAAAGGTTTTCACCTTGTCTTACACCTACATTCGAGTAGAAGAAACTGGACGTTTTACCCTTATGTGATATACATGACTTTGTCGCTTTATATAAGTTTGTTATTGCCCGGAATATTTTACCAGAGATTTTATAAGAAAGTAGTTTTTTCCATAAAGCAGTTCTATTGACTGTGTCAAATGCTTTTAGATAATCAACAAATGCACAAAACAATCTCCTACCTGAGCTCAGGTACAGGTCAATGATACTTTTCAGGGTAATCATATGGTCATTTGTAGAATATTCACTGCGGAACCCTGCCTGGTTTTCAAGCAGAAGCATGTTATCCTCTAGGAAGTTTGTGAGCCTCGTATTTAATGTTGCTGTAAACAATTTACCCAGACAGCTTAGGAGAGTAATTCCTCTGTAATTATCTGTATCATTTTTACTACCCTTATTTTTGAAAATAGGCTTAATTATTCCAATAGTCCAGTTATCAGGTATGTGACCAGTATCGAGTATTATATTAAAGAGTTTTACATATGCTGATATCATCATATCATTACTTGACTTAAGCATCTCATTGACTATTTTGTCATGCCCACTGGCCTTCCCATTTTTGAGGGATTTGATGCCCTTTTTTAATTCTTCTATAGTGAAAGGACTATTAAGATTAGAATTATTGAGGTCAACATTGTTAAATTCATCTTGACTCTCACTGACATCAGTCAGATCATTTTCTTCTTGGTCGGCTAGATCTTCATTCAACTTAACAAAATGATCATAGAAATTTTCAGATGTTAAAGTATCAAAATCACCCTTTTTCCCTCTTCCTGTACCATTTTTGAGAATATACCAAAATTCTTTAGGGTCTTTGAGCTGGTAGCTCTTTAATTCATTCAGAATCAGTTCTTTCATTCCCTTTTGCTCGATTGGTTTGTTTTTCGTACTTTCTAGATGCTTGCCTCATTTGATCTAGATTAACAACATTCTTATTATCTCGCCATCTTCGTCTAGCCACCTCAAATTCCTTCTTTTTAAGTAGGCATTCCTTGTTAAACCATTTGAAGTGTTTTTTTCTAGAATTCTGTTTACTACGGGTATTCGTTTGTGTAACCATGCCACAGTTTTTGGCTCCATTAATCAAAACCTCTGTCAATTGGTTTGTGACATTATTAATGTTCGAGGCATCCACATTTACTGTTTCAGTTAGCTTGTCTAGCTCTATTATCACTTTTTCTAAACCTGCATTGTTATTCATTTGTAAAATATAATCCCCTTTCTTGTCAGGTGCCCACCTCACCTTGAATTGGCCAATCTCTCCATTTTCATTAGAATCTTCATTATCATTTATTGCATTTACGTGCCCAATATTGGGTGTGGAGAGTGTCAATTCAACAGCTGAGTGCCCATCCGACAACAAAGGGTCAAAGGTTTGAACATTAAAATGTGTTACCAGTGGATACATATCATTTGATAACAGGAAGTAGTCAATGCAGCTCTTATCTTTAAATGTTAATTCACCCTGAATATCACTCTTCATTCTACCATTAGCAATACACAGTGAGGTTGTTTTACACAAGGTGATCAGTCCTGTACCAGAGTTATTTATCTTTTTGTCTTTATTTTTCCTTGGTGCGAGCGTTTTTATCTCAGAGTTAAATAGTTCACCATTGTCTTGGTCAAGAGGATTATCATCCTCGGGTATGTTATCACAAAGCTCTGAGGTTCTCGCATTAAAGTCACCACATAAACAGATAGATAGATCATTTAAACACTGGGAAGTCACTTCCAATTCCAAATCTTCAATGAGTTTCGGGTTGTAATATTTAGAGTTTTCAGGTGGTATATATACGCTTCCAAGTAGGATATCTTTTGTCCCACCATGTGCAGTTCTCCTAATATGGCACCATAGTACATGTTCATTGTCCGATTTCACTACATCACAATGATCTGCAAATCTCTCATGGAATATAATAGCAATACCTCCCCCTTTGTAATTGGTCAGTGAATGTCTATTCTTGAATATGGCTGTATAGTTTTCTGGTAAATTGTCCAGTACTGCAGGAATGTCAAGATCATCTATCTTGGTTTCTGATATGCATATAAAACAGTATTTCTTTAAGAATTCATGAAATTCAGGAATTCTTAACTTCGATTTTAGTCCACACACATTTATACATGCAAATCTAATATCAATGTTTATGTAACATTCACTTCCAATATTTTCTCTCTGTATGAGTTCATTACTAGATAAGTGATTTTGGCTAATAATATCATGACTAGAATCAACACATTTATGACTAGGTATTTCAATTAAGTTACTATAATAGTTAGAGTCACCCTCTTCCAGTCTATCCTATCCATTATCAGCTACTTCCATTGCCTGGCTAACTGGGGCTGAAACAAATCTTCCTTCCACTAAAAGTTTATCCTTGACAAACTTGGTCTTCTTGCCCTGAGCTTTCGCCTCCCTCATTTTGGGCATTAGAATCTTGCGGCGTTCTGCCCACTCTTTTGGTACTTGCTCATTTACTCCAAAATGGGTGCCTGCAAGTGCTTTAGCTGAGAATTTCACCTCCTCTCTATCCTTGAAGCGCTCAAATTTGGCTACAATCACTCTTGGCTTGCCTGGTTTCCTGGCCCCCATCCTGTGTACTCGAGGGAAGTCATATTTGCCTCCATTTATCTTCATCTCCTTGGTCATAAATTCCCTGAGTGTTGACTCGGCAGACCTCTCGTCCTTATCTTCATGTACTCCATGGAACAGCAGGTTATCTCGCATGCTCCTCCACTCGGTATCTAACACCCTCTCATGGTCTGTTCCCCACTCTATCCTTAGCTGAGTAATTTCATCCCTCAGTTTCACAGTGGTCTTCTGTAGGCTTATATTTTCTTTCTTCATATCCTCTATGGATCCATGGCAGAATTCCACTGAGGTTTTGAGTTCTCCTACCTCTTTTGTCAATGTATCCAATAGATCCAACTTGTCAAGTTTCTTCATGATGAAGTCCAGCTTGTCTCCATATTTGCTGTCAGTAGCACATGGCTCACTGTCACTGGTCACTATCACAACATTTTTAGAGCTGATCTGGCCATTCTCCCGTCTCACTTCAGCCTCTAGATCGGCTAGAGATACTGTCTGTCCCTTTGGAATGACAACAGTAACGTTTTTGTTGCTAGGGACAGCTTGTCCCTTATCATTCTTGAGTAATTTCGTTGCAAGTGCTCCTTTCCTGGGTGTACCGGCTGCCATCTTGAAAACTAGGATAGGAGGACCAGGTGGTGCCATCTATTTACCGTACCTGGTACTACACCACACTGCTTGATCAACACAGGAGGGGATTCCAACTCTTCTAGGACTAGGAGCCTAGTCCAGGTTATGACTACCCGTACGAAAAAACTATGTGTTATGCATAATTGAAGAATATGCATATTTTTCGCATTAGTTATGCATAATTTATGGATAAACTATTTTTGCCTTAGGGCATAAATTACCCATAAATTATACATATAACTTATCCATAATTTATTACAGATTATGCATAATTTTCGCATAGGATTCATGGAGAGATAGCATTTAATCTGTTGTAAAAACTGTACTAGATTTAGGGTAATTTTTGTTATCCTATTCACCACCAGGTGTCTCCCACAATCAATCCATTAAATGAAAAAGTACATTCGAACAAATAATGGCAATTTCCAGGTAACATGTTTGTTGTAACCCATATAAACCTTATATATTTAAAAAGCTGATGTTCGGTGGAACATTGTGAATCTAATTTTAACACGCTTGCCCTTAAGATATTTGAAAAAATATATATTAAATGTCTCTTGTATTACAAGAATACAAAATGATACAAACACAATATTTTCATGTAAGGAACTCTAGACATACTCTAGAGTTGTGCCCAATGCACTTAATACATGCGAAGGCACTGCTTAGCCGGGTGTCAAACCGGCTCTCTAATATAAATATTTGTGATGCATCTTGTGTTTGCTGTTTACTCCAAATCAAACGAATATTTGATTAAAGAAACGTACAGATATAGAGATAATTTTAGCCTCAAATATGTTCAGCAAATGCGAGCATAGCACTAGGAAACTACGTACTGAAAAGAACTACCGAGTCTTGTCAGCTTTGATATGTGTTTATATATGGCAAGCATTTTGAGCTTTTTTTGCTTTTTTATAATATTTGAATATCTCTTTATATTTTGGAATAGTTATAAATATTAATAAATGATTCATAGATATTAGAAATTAATTGTCAATACTAGAAAACATTTCTAATATCTATTTTAGATTTTATGATATTTTTAAATAATCTAAATTAATAAATATTAAGAAGGTATTTTCTAAATAGAAAAGCTATTTTGAATACCAGAAAATGATAAGTAAATATGACAAAATTATTTCTAAATACTAGGAAATGATTTTGTAATATCAATAATTGACTTCTTGATATTTATTTATGTAGATCATTTATGAATATCAAAAAATCAATTACACATTTTAGACATTTTTTTCTAGTATTTACAATTAATTTCTTATATCTATGAATCATTTATCAATACTTATAACGATTTCTAAAGATTTCTAAAGTGAATGAATATTTGCAAATATTCAAAAATGCCCAGAAATCTGAAAATGCTTGCCATAGAAAATTTTATAATAGTACTAAAAAATGATTATTCAGAAAACCACACACATTTGATACAAATAAATAATATTCTAGTATTTATAAATCATTTTCTTGTATTTGTAAATAATATTCAGGTATTTATAATATTTGTAGATACTTCATTTATATGGCAAGCATTTTGAGAGTTTATCAACTATTTCTTGATATTTGAAAATATCTATTAAAAGATATGAATATTCACAAATATTAATAAATAATTTGTTAATATTAGAAAATAATTATGAATACCAGAAAACTTTTTAATCAATTTTCATAATTGATTTTCCAATATCTATACTTGATCTACAATAGGAATACTAAGATTAATATTTTCTTTTATTTATGAATCATTTTCTACTATTTAGAAATCATTTTATGGCATTTATAAATCATTTTCTAATATTTGAAAATACTGCATTTACAAATATTAGAAAATGAATTATAAATACCAGAAAACAATTTGCCAATGCTTGAAAATGATTCATAAAAACAAGAAAATGATTTATAAATACTAGGAAATGCTTTATTTGTAATCATGAATGTGCATGGTTTCCTTATACTAATAAATATCTTTTTAGTATTTGTAAAAGATTTCTTAGTATTGATGGAGCATTTTCTAGTATTCATAATTGGCCATAATGAATAGCATGAGGAATTCTTTTATAAATACTAAAAGTGAATATTGCAAAAAGTACATTTTCCAGAGTTATTAAATCATTTTCCAGTACTCATAAATTAGTTTCATGTGTTTGTAAATGCAACCATTTAAAATATTTGAAATATGGAACAAACCATCTTGCCCAAGGACAGACCAAAGTTCCTCTGATTACCAGTCCGACACCTAACCAACTGAGCTACTTTGTTCCCAGATATGGACACGCATTTTACGGGGGCAGCACCTATTTTGTCATGTTTGGGCGGAAATGGCGTAGAAGGCTAGGATTTGACACTATATTACTAATAAAGGCAAAGGGACATTCACTTAATTCTTTGAATAAACACTAGGGGTGCTTTAACTATGATACATATTCCTTAACTTGCTATTAAGAGAATAAATTATACATATACAGATACATATACATATACATATATATAATAAGGAGAAAGGGATCAAAACAGTTTCTGTTTTTGAGCTTCTGTAATAGATGGTCTCTCACTATTCTTGGTGCCGGCAAAAACATTCACCATTAATCTCATTATAGGGGAAAAGTGTACCATTTAACACATGATAAACTCTGAAAATGAGCCGTCTCAAATGGAGTATCTCCCCTCTGCATGTAGTGCTACAGCGTTTCCTTTCACACTCATAGCAAACTTGGTAATGTCCGATAGTTCATTAATAAGGTGTCCGTGCTTTGAGGTAAAACATATGTTGTGCTTGATCTCAGAGTCCTTGTATCGGCCTGTATGACAAACAATTTGCATATGTAGAGATGGGCACATCCTTACATGTTTAAATCTATCCATCTATATATCTATTTATCTATCTATCTATTTATGTATCTACCTATATCTATTTCTATCTACATATTTACATCTATCTATCTATCTATCTATCTATCTATCTATCTATCTATCTATCTATCTATCTATCTATCCATCCATCCATCCATCCATCCATCCATCCATCCATCCATTCATCCATCCATAAATGCATTGTCTCCACGACAGCCTTATCAAATATGCAATCCCTTCCTGCCTTAGTCAGGGTCTGACACATCTAGTGGCACCACACGACAACATGTGCGCATAAGGCAGAGCACCTTACTACTCAGTACTACTACTACTACTCCTACTACTATGTATGTATGTTTGTATGTATGTATGTGTGTATGTTTGTATGCATGTACGTATGTACGTACGCACGTATGTATGTGTGTATGTACGCCCCCCCCCCCCCCCCCCCCTCCCCCAAAAGAAGTAATTGCTCACCGCAGAGATTCTACTTGTCTGGCCATCTGATAATGGTGTAGATCATCTTCATCATTGCGATTCAGGTTGTTGGAATTTGGTATTTCTTTTTCTTCACTTTTTGCCAGATTGCTGCTAATTCGGTGAGAGACAGCGTGCAGTCAGTGGCGGCGCCTTAGACCACATGGCCGTCAGAGCAGGCCCCTCGGCTAATTCGTGACTAGCCAGTTGTTACTGATGCAGGAAACCTGAGTAGCCGGTGGAAAACACCGCCTTACCCCCACCAAGTCACTGGCAACTTTTGAAGAGAGTTGGTGTGTAGAGCACTTATACAGTCTATGATACACTGCTCAGAGCTAGGGAACATGAAGTGGGCTGCCACTCATTTGAGTCACAGCTGATAGCAGTTGTAAAACATGGCTGCTACCAGGGGCTGCTAGGGGCTGGCTGAGGCTGCTGGCAAAACACAAAATTCTCCCCTCATGGGTTCACTAAAAGAAAAAGAAGGACAGCATCCTACTCTTGAAGTGTATTACTTTAATATAAGCTAATATGTATGTGAGCCTTTAGTTCCACTTTAAGGTTAAACTAACCTTATTCTAAGTTTAATTGGAAATGCGCTCAGCCCTTTGGGGCATGTTGAGGTACTTAGCAAATCAGACGCAGCATCGCTTGATCGTTCTACTGCTACTACTACCACTACTACTACTACTACTACTACTACTACTACTACTACTACTACTACTACTACTACTACTACTACTACTACTACTAGTAAGTAGTAGTAGTAGTAGAAGTAGTAGTAGTAGTAGTAGTAGTAGTAGTAGTAGTAGTAGTAGTAGTGGTACGGTAGTAGTTATAGCAGCAGCAATGAGGGTCTGAGGGTTCCTGGTTCCTACCTAAAGAAACTTTCCTGTTTCCTGTGCACCAGCTGCCTTGATTTACAGGCGTAGTTTATACAGTTCTGGTGAATCTAGTCATAAATAGAAAAAAATCTGTTTTGTGTGGTAGCTTAGATGAAGAAAAAGTGGATATTTAGCAAGAGACCAATTACTATATTCGCTATAGTGAAGGGCTGGACTCATGCCAGAGGTCACTGATCTGGCATCAGCGTGCATATGTACCAAAAAGGTGGGTTCACTCAGTGCAAAAACAAATTTAACATTTGATTTCACTTTATTGCACGAGGCAAGGATCTTCTTTGTCACCAATCTTGAGTAATTTGAACAAGGAATGATGACAAGAAGGCCACCCAAAATGTTTGATTTAAGAATAATTGTTCAGTGTTTGCACAACTACACAAAGGTTGCCATGGAAACGATATGACATGACCATTTGTACAATTTTTCTCGCATGGCATCACACACTTTTTGAACACGAGATTCTTAGCTTGTTCTATGTATGATGCTACTGGATCCGACGGTTTGGGTCCATCTGGTCCCCAAATTCGATAACTTGCTGCTACATTAATTACACTATTAGATGGTAAGACAGTATGATTTCTGTATCAAACTATATATTGCATTATTGTCCCCAGGGGTAGTTTTTATAGACACGCGTTATCAAACACAGCTCAGGAGTGGGTCCACCCTAAAAAATATAACACACATATCTAGACCTGCGGGATTGAAATCAACTAATTTTGCGATCTATACTCATTCAAAATAAGCACCCTAGTTCACATATTGATAACCAGACAAACACAGACTGTCTAGGCCACCACTGAGCAGAGTAAGAGACCCAGATATCTCAAAACCTCATATAGGCTTCCACAAAGACAGGAGACGCTTTAGCTCTTTTCCCCATATTGAATTTCATTAAGCATTTTCACTTTAACTAGCATTTCGGGTATCAAAGATTAACCGAATTTCTTGGAACTCTGGATATCAATTGCTGAGAGTATTTTGAATGGAACAGTATCACAACATTGTCAATTTCTGACTTTATTCCAATGTTATGCAATCTAGAAGTTGCAATTTTTCCTTAATTCTCGTCTAAAATGCTAAAGAAAATGGCGCTAAAATTGACCAAATCAAACATTTAAAGAAGTGTGATATCCCACCCCCCCTCGACTTGAATCATTTCTCCATATCAATGGCATTTACTGGTCCTCGGTCTATAATTGTGGATAGATATCCGTTAAAAAACGCTATGCGAGTTTTCTTTTTTCACTTTTTATTCTGCAAAATATGTACCCTGTTGAGACGATATGTGTGTGGTTCTTAAGGTGCTTCAGTGGGAGCTTAAAGAGTGTAATCCAACATCCATAGAATGTAGCTTATATGTCCGTTTTTATGCATTATATCAGAGGGTCCAAATAATAGATAGATGCAAGGCACGTAGACACCCAACGTGCCTGAAAACCATAACATTAAACTTCTTGATAGTGCAAAACAAAAGAAAATATTGATCAAAATAAAGGGAAAATGACAGCATCCAAACCTTTTTATTTGACGAACTAACTATGCATCACTAAGATTTTGAAGGTAATTACGGGTTTTTGTGTAACTATACCTTGAGGCATACTACAAAATAAACTAATATTATGCTGCCATCTCTATACAATTCATGCCTGAAGTGACCAATTGTAGTGTAATCACTGATTCGGTCGCAATTTGCATTATCTGCCCTGTCGTACGACACCCTACATCACTCCATACTCGAGTTAACGAATGCCTCACTATTCACTATTGTGGTATGCCTGTGCACAGTGATGGAAAATACATCATACGTCAATAAAACTGGAATTTCGAGTTGTTGTTTATTTTAAATTTCCAAAACAGCACACATGTGTATTAGGTTGGTGCTGCCATCTAACGTTGCCACTGTCAGTCACTTGCATCCTCTCCCGTCATCAATTGCACTTCCATCTGAGTGATGCATCCTGATTCAGGGTGCACCAGAGACAATGTCAACCTAGGCTTAACGGCAATCTTGATCAGTGACTAAATATCGTCTAATAATTCCTGTTATGCCAACTATTAATGGTTAAATGGGGGGGGGGGGGGCTGAACGATTGTTTTTATTAGGAAATCTGTGTATTCATTCCGAAACCTTGTGTTTTAACCTTTTCATCATAATCAAGCCCCTGTTGGACAACTAACATACGGACCCCCAGTTTCTTATTAGCTTTTGATGAGCATTACATACAGAAACTTGATAGTCTCAGAACTTTTCTCTAACATTTAGTGTAAGAAATAAATGAAATATATCTCCTTTAGCGTCGTTTGCTCATTTGCTCAGGGCTCTCATAACATTTACGTTAAGCCCCGGTCACATTCCATGAAAACCTCCGTGCGACCAACTGATCGTTGCTGATAATAAAACTCCATCAGGTCGTTTACGTCTGAAGACAGGTCTTGTGTGTTGTGGTCACATTCCAAGTGGTCGCGCGACCAGTTTGTATGGGTGTTATGGATTTGGAAAGGTAAATTATGCATATCTAAAACTGTAACAGCAATTTCAAAATAGATTTTAACGGAGTAAAACCTACCATTCCCTCAACGTCTTTGATATGTGAAGGTCCGTGAATCATGGTTTACAGGTGGGGCACTTAGCATTTTTTCAGTTTTCACCCCACCCCCCCCCCCCCCAAAAAAAAAGGAAAATAATAATTATAATATCTGCACCCTGCTAAAAAGGTACTTTTGTTGTGCTTAATGTACTTGCCATCAGAAGACCTTTCAATCAATCTTTGCGTAGGTTAAAGTGTCAAATAAAAGCGGGATAGAGGAAAAACTTTATGAATTATAAAGAAATTAACCCCTTGTGCTACCCTAATATCTCATATCTATAGGTTAAGATTAGCATGCTAGTGGCAGGTTTGAATAATGCGTAGTCCCTAATTTACCAAAACACCCTGATGATGGGGTTGTTTAACGCGAATGCTAGAGTATGGATCGTTTTTAATTTAATTTTTACGATTAAGAAATGGTCGTGTGACAAGTGAATGTGCGCGATTGTCCTTTATGATTCCTTGACAAATCAACCCCCCCCCCCCCCCCCCCCCGCGGAAGAGAATATGTGGCAATCTTCCAATAACCTGATGGTGCATCGGTCAAATTGGGTAGCTGGATCCGCCCCTGCTCAGTCTCATGGCGATAGGCAAGTTCCGCTATCCCGTTTACGGCTCCGGCCACGGGTAAGCATAGTGCCACATCATGCAAAGTGATGCATCGTCATCACTTTGCATGTAGCCTGGTGCGGAGCCGATCTCGTGAACATAGAAATTATATAGAAATTTCAAATATAAAAATAGGCTCCGTTTGGCAGAGATGATCGCCACTTGATTTCTTTAATCAGCTACGGCGTAGCCGTAGTCCCGTTGTAGCGGATTCGCATATGTGCCCACCCGCCTCCGCCTACGGCTCCGTACAAGCTTAGCCGTTCGCGGAGGCGTTTACGACATAGCGGAACCTCTCTATTGTCTTGGTCTGTACACCTCCTCCTCAGTCGCTCAGAGGAGGTCACGTAAGTCCCAGGTGGCTAACGCTTTGTTTCCTGGTCTGTGGCCCACAGCATCCCTGAGGGACTTACGGACAGGACGTCCTCTGTCACCCGAAGCCTGTCCAACAGTTTTTATATATTACGCAATGCCAGGGAGAACACCCCATACCCACTCACTCAAACACACACATATAGTATTAGATGTAGTAGTAGTAGTAGTAGTAGTAGTAGTAGTAGTAGTAGTAGTAGTAGTAGTAGTAGAGTTAGTAGTAGTAGTAGTAGTAGTAGTAGTAGTAGTAGTAGTAGTGGTACGTTAGTAGGTCCCCCTTGCTCAAGCTGTGAGGCACTTATCTATTTCAAGCCCCTGTGCTTAAACATACTCAGGCTGCAGCCTGGGTTCTTATCTACCACAGTTGTGCCCTCGTGGCCGGATGAGCTGTATAATCCCAGGGGTGTAAATTAACACACCAGTACCAGGGACTTCAATACTTAGTCTATAAATATATCTGACGGTCCTTATGCTATTGTGTAGCTTACACCTCATAATAACCAAATAGTGATAAACCTATGTGGCTATTTTGGTGAGATGCAGGAACACTGTGGAACACAGATATTTAAGTTAGGTGGTGTTATGCACAGGTAATGTGACGCGCAAAGTTAGGTTTCATCAGAGTGCACATCCACTGCTGACAGTCTATTAATAAAATGACTCTCTCTCTCTCTCTCTCTCTCTCTCTCTCTCTCTCTCTCTCTCTCTCTCTCTCTCATATGTATGTTTGTGTGTGTGTGTGTGTGCGTGTGGGGGGCGACCACACAGTCAAACAGATTTATATATAGAACTGCAGATTGATATATTAAAGATAAATGGTTCCACTATTGATAGG
>OZ012695.1:230435-252402 GCA_963942565.1 Maea johnstoni | reverse complement strand
TGCTGGTTCTAGAATGTGGGTTTTGAATTTCATTTTTCGTCACTTTACCCACCAAGTAGATACCAGATCTTAACGAGACCAGTGTAAATGGTGGAGGGTACCGGAGAAGCAGGGGAAAACGACCGCCTAACTCCTAATCACTGGTAACTTTCTCACATGCCATAAGCAACTTGAACCAATCTGAACCAGGTAAATGATGATGTAGAGGGAGTGAGCAGTTATTTGCAGACCACTCGACCATCAGGGCAGGCCCTCAAGCCCACTACGAGCCCAGGCTGGGGATTGAACCCACGACCCTCTGCACAATGCCTCCCAGCACATACATGCCTACCTTAAATTCGGATTTTAGAATTTCGTTCATCGTCACTTTTCCTGACATATTGCAGCGGTGACCAGCTTTTTGATGATTTTAACAGCTCATTTAATTCAAGAACATAAATATGGTATGACAACGTTATACGTAACATCGGCTAAGTCGCGACCTGTTTTAATTGATATCATGGAGAGGAAATCGTTCAATGCCCGGCGAAAACCACCGCCTTACTCTAAGTAACCTACCTTGAATATTGGAAATACGATAGCAGCTGAGTTAAAGGAGCCGACCATGAAACCCAACATCATCTGCCTCTTGGCGCCGAACAGGTTAGGGGTCTGCATAGAGGTGAACGCTATAGTTATCCCACCTAGGCCATTCAGCAGCAGGGCAGGGGCGATAATATAGACGATACCTGTAATATAGGGGAAGTAATATAGGCGACACCTGGCAATAATATAGGAGGTATCTGGAATATAGGGGTAGTAATGAAGGCAATACCTGGAATATAGGAGTAGTAATGAAGGCGATACCTGAAATATAGGGGCAATAATATAGGCGATACCTGCAATATAGTGGTGGTAATATAGGCGACACATGGCAATAATAAAGGAGGTACCTTGAATATAGGGGTAGTAATGAAGGCGATACCTGGAATATAGGGGTAGTAATATAGGCGATACCTGTAATATAGGGGCAATAATATAGGCGATACCTGGAATATAGGGGTAGTAATGAAGGCAATACCTGGAATATAGGGGCAATAATATAGGCGATACCTGTAATATAGGGGCAATAATATAGGCGATACCTGCAATATAGTGGTGGTAATAAAGGCGACACATGGCAATAATAAAGGAGGTACCTGGAATATAGGGGTAGTAATGAAGGCGATACCTGCAATATAGGGGCAATAAAATAGGCCATACCTGCAATATAGTGGTAGTAATATAGGCGACACATGGCAATAATAAAGGAGGTATTTGGAATATAGGGGTAGTAATGAAGGCAATACCTGCAATATAGGGGTAGTAATATAGGCAATACCTGCAATGTAGGAGCAAAAATAAAGGCGATACCTGCAATATAGGGGTAGTAATATAGGTGATACCTGGTAAAAATATAGGCGATACCTGGAATATAGGGGCAATAATAGAGGCGATACCTGGAATATAGGGGCAATAATATAGGCGATACCTGGAATATAGGGGTAGTAATATAGGCAATACCAGGCGATACCTGAAATATAAGGCTAGTAAATTAGGCGATACCTGGAATATAGGGACAATAATATAGGCGATACCTGGAATATAGGGGTAATATTGTAGGCGATACCTGCAATATAGGGGTAGTAATATATGCAATACCTGGAATATAGGGTTAGTAATAAAGGCGATACCTGGAATATAGAGGCAAAATTATGGGCGATTCCTAGAATATAGGGGCAATAATATAGGCGATACCTGGAATATAGGGGTAGTAATATAGGCGCTACCTGCAATAGAGGGATAGTAATATAGGCGATACCTGGCAATAATGTAGGAGGTACCAGGAATAAAGGGTAGTAATATAGGCGATACCTGGCAATAATGTAGGAGGTACCAGGAATAAAGGGTAGTAATATAGGCGATACCTGGAATATGGGGGCAATAATATAGGCGATACCTGGAATATAGGGGCAATAATATAGGCGATACCTGGAATATAGGGGCAATAATATAGGCGATACCTGGAATATAGGGGCAATACTATAGGCTAGACCTGGAATAGAGGGGTAGTAATATAGGCGATACCTGGAATATGGGGGCAATAATATAGGCAATACCTGAAATAAAGGGGTAGTAATATAGGCGATACCTGGAATATAGGGGTAGTAATATAGGCGATACCTGGAATAAAGGGGTAGTAATATAGGCGATACCTGGAATAAAGGGGTAGTAATATAGGCGATACCTGGAATATAGGTGTAGTAATATAGGCGATACCTGGAATAAAGGGGTAGTAATATAGGCGATACCTGGAATATAGGGGTAGTAATATAGGCGATACCTGGAATATAGGGGTAGTAATATAGGCGATACCTGGAATATAGGGGTAGTAATATAGGCAATACCTGGAATAAAGGGATAGTAATATAGGCGATACCTGGCAATATTAAAGGCGATACCTGGAATATTGGGGTAGTAATATAAGCGATACCTGGAATAAAGGGGTAGTAATATAGGTGATACTGGCAATAATATAGGGGATACCTGCAATATAGGGATAGTAATATAGGCGATACCTGGCAATAATATAGGTGATACCTGCAATATAGGGATAGTAATATAGGCGATACCTGGCAATATTAAAAGCGACACCTGCAATATAGGGATTGTAACATAGGCGATACCTGGAATAAAGGGGTAGTTATATAGGCGATACCTGGCAATAATATAGGCGATATCTGCAATATAGGGATAGTAATATAGGCGATACCTGGCAATAATATAGGTGATACCTGCAATATAGGGATAGTAATATAGGCGATATCTGGCAAAATTAAAAGCGATACCTGCAATATAGGGATAGTATTATAGGCGATACCTGGCAATAATATAGGCGATACCTGGAATATAGGGGAAGTAATATAGGCGCTACCTGGCAATAATATGAGCGATACCTGGAATATAGGGGTAGTAATATAGGCGATACCTGGAATCTAGGGGAAAACATATAGGCGATACCTGGAATATAGGGTTAGTAATATAGGCAATACCTGGCAATGATATAGGCGATACCTGGAATAAAGGGTTGGATATATAGGCAATACTTTAAATATAGGGGCAATAATATAGGCGATACCTGGAATATAGGGGCAAACATATAGGCAATACTTGGAATATAGCGGTAGTAATATAGGCGATACCTGGAATATAGGGTTAGTAAAATAGGCGATACCTGGAATAAAGGGGTAGCAATATAGGCGATACCTGGAATATAGGGGCAATAATAAAGGCGATACCTGCGATATAGGGGTAATAATATAGCCGATACCTGGAATATAGGGGTAGTAATATAGGCGATACCTGGAATATAGGGTTAGTAATATTGGCGATACCTGGCAATAAAGGGGTAGTAATATAGGCGATACCTGGAATATAGGGGTAGTAATATGTGTCACCTATATTATCAATCCTATATTCCAGGTTTCGCCTATATTACTACCCCTATATTCCAGATATCGCCTATATTATTGTCCCTATATTCCATTTGTCACCTATGTTACTAGCCCTATATTGCAGGTATCGCCTATATTGATGCCCCAATATTCCAGGTGTCGCCTATACTACTACCCCTATATTCCAGGTATCGCCTATATTATTGCCCCTACATTCCAGGTATCCCCTATATTACTACCCTGATATTCCAGGTATCGCCTATATTACTACCCCTTTATTGCAGGTATCGCCTATTTTACTACCCCTATATTCCAGGTATCGCCTATATTATCGCCCCTATATTCCAGGTATCACCTATATTATTGCCCCTATATTCCAGGTGTCGCCTATATTACTACCCCTATATTCCAGGTATCGCCTATATTATTGCCCCTATAATCAAGGTATCGCCTATATTAATGCCCCTATATTCCAAGTTTGGCCTATAATACTACCCCTATATTCCAGGTATCGCCTATATTATTGCCCCTATATACCAGGTCACGCCTATATTATTGCCCCTATATTCCAGTTATCGCCTATATTGTTGCCAGGTAGCGCTTATATTACTACCCCTATATTCCAGGTATCGCCTATATTGTTGCACCTATATTCCAAGTTTTGCCTATATAACTAGCCCAGACTCAGGCTAGTTTTTTACTAACTTTCATAAGCCATATCTGAGGAGTGCTGAGGAGGACAGACTTGCGGGTGGTCTTATTTGAAAGGTGACACATATAGGCACATTTTGAACCTAAATCATCATGATGGTGCATTTGCCCTTTAAGATAACTCTGCCGCTTCTGCCCTCGATTTCGTTAATTTCATGGAACATAGTAGTCCTTTCGGTTGCAACCTAGGGTACTGCATTACCAAGTGTTCAACGTTGTCATATTCATACAAATCACATAAACTACACGCCTATCTGATCTATTGTGCCGTTTAAGGCGTACGTCATCTGTTTTCAATAAACTCGCATGGCAAACCAAACGTGCGACTATTTCACATGATCTTATAGTCTGTGGGTACTTATCAGATAGGTACCACCATGTGAGGTACCTACAATCCGGACTGGATAGACCGATAATATCCAGACTCTTACATGCATTAAATTGTAGGCGCCAATACACATCTTCCAGGTTCCAGGCCCTGTCCCAGACTTTACACTTCCAGACATATTTTGTATAGCGATGACCAAGCAACACCATGTTTCTCATTTCATTCCAAAGATTAAAGATAGCTGCAGTGTTGAGTAGGTCACCTACAAGACTGAAACCCGCGTCATCCACATCACGTGCCTCATTATCAAAAACACCGTTGCCCGTTCGCAAAAAAAATTCCTTGATAGCGTTTGATCATCAAGGACTAAGATTGACCGAATAAAGAGCATCTTTTTGACCTGGACGAACCTATATATACGTGACAGTATGTTGTTTTATATGATTGTATATGAAACTTAAGAAGTTTTGATATGTGGAGTAACATATATGTATATGTGAATATAAGTGACTGTATATGGTGTAATATGATTGTAAATAAGACCTTATATGTTTCGATATATACTTACTTGCATTAGCGACCATCATCAACCGGTTGGATACGGTAAACAGTGCCCATGGAAACGAAACGTAAACAATAAATAATAACACGGTGATTATCGACATTCTTGTTTATGAGTTCACATGGCAGTTCAAAATCATAAACGGATAAAAACTAATTTCTATACAACGGCATTGTATAGAGAAAATCTTACACTTGAGTTAATAATCACTAGATATCAGTGTTGTGAATTTGCTTTACATTCAATAAAAAAATGTAATAAATATTGCAATTGATAAATAGCTATAAAGAATATTACGGCTCCGTTAACAAATGGCACGGGAGAGTAAATCCAATGCACATCTATTATGAAAGCACACGTTATTTGGGGCAAATAAATTTAGAACGCATATTGAATACTGTAAAAGCAATTGTACCCCTTTTACAATACAATAGAACTCATCAATAATCACAGTTAAGTCTCTTAGAGTCTCGTTCCTATGTGACAAGACACACTAACATTTGCATGATTCGTTTGTGAATTTAACTTTACCACATTATGACTGGTACTAGAATATCTTCAGGAATCACGGGTCACTTACGATCCATACAATCTGACTTTTCTGTATCCAAATTTGTCTTGTAAAGCAGCAAAGATGAACGTTGAACCACTCTTTTGAAATTTACTTCGTATCGTACTTTTACGCCTTCGAGCGTAGTCAATAAACATACATACATACATAAAGAACAGACAGACCTGCAACGATATATTAGTTAAATTGATATTTCTACTTTAAATATGAACGATGCCTGTATGCAACAAGGCCTGCCACTACGGCCCAGCGGTCTTACTTATTGCAAACATACTGTTTCTTATGTCCATAAGTGCTAGATGATAAGTCATTAGACTTAAGTGGCAGAAATAGGTCGTTTAAACAAAATTTCTAAAACATATATACGTACATTGGTATAATATTTTACGCGATATACGTGAGGCCGGGTTAGTTAAACCTTTTGCCATATGGATAAGAAAAACCTGCATATGCAGATGATACACAAGCTTGTTTGCCGCACCGTGTATATGATATTCATGACTGTGTCCTGTTCTGGGCGCCCTCCACCCCTCGCGTCAGGAAATGGGACAGCTGACAATAGGTGGCGCCCCGTGTCATGGTAGTGGTGCATTGACGTATTAGTATCATGGCCAGTATGGTTACTGCTATCATTATGGCGAGCTGCTATCAAACAAAACATGAAAAAACACGTCTTATATATATATATATATATATATATATATATATATATATATATATATATATATATATATATATATATATATATATATATATATATATATATATATATATATATATATATATATATATATATATATATAAATATATATATGTGTATATATATATATATATATATATATATATATATATATATATATATATATATATATATATATATATATATATATATATAGATATAGATAGATAGATAGATAGATAGATAGATAGATAGATAGATAGATAGATGGATAGATAAAAGTATTCGGTTTATAGTCTTGTATCCACGGAAGCGCTCACACGACCTTCCTGCCCTAGCAGGCACTGTACACACGGAAACCATTTCAATCCCCCGGGGGTTATTCCAGAGCAACTGGCAGCATATAGCGCACACGCTCTAAGCACTGCCTTATTTATGCTAGGTACCCATTTTGCAGCTGGGTAGACTGAAGCAATATGGAATAAACGGTCTTGCCCAAGGACAGACCAAGGTGACCCGGCCGGGAATTGAACCAGCGACCCTCTGATCACTAGTCCGACACCTAATTATATAACCAACTGAGCTACTTTGTCACCACGTAAGATAGATAGATATAGATATATGCATTGAATACCGCATCGCAACTGTTGAATTGATAATGTTCTTATTAGATAGGAAAGATAAAATGTCATTTCTGAACTACATAAACATTATTTCCTGGAATCGATTTTTCTTCCTAGATATGAAAAAGTTTTGTCTTTGTACACAATCTTGGAACTTTTAAATGTTCTCATATAGATAATCCGATCATAGAAATATCGCGCTGATTAATCAGCGTTTTGAAAAGGATTGCTAAATTAGGTACTTGACCCTAATAATTTGTATAATATCCCTTAATATATGTTTTAATCATACTCGTAATCACGAAGCATATGTTCCAAAATGTCATAACGTGAATGCACCCAGAGCGCTAAAGGGTTAATGCCAGTATAATATGCGATGACGGGTTTGCATTGTACATAGGATCAATAATGATATTGTCCAAGCTACATGATACAAATTGTACATAGTTGCAATTTAACTAAAGTCTTAATATAAGCATTCGGTAAATTCGTCACACCATATGTAAATCAGCCCAATAGTTACCTTTACATATTCATATGAAATATTCATCAACAGTCAAACCCGTCGATACAAGACTTAGACCAAGAGACACAAAGAAAATGGGCCATTTAAAGTTAAGCATTTAAGACTGGAAACAAACTGGTACATGAGTCTTCTTTACCTTACACGTTAACCCATTAACCTATACTAGTATTCACAAAGCCATTTTGAATGAAATGTTAATAAGGAAAACGTAAATCAGAACCCACTTTGTAATAAACAAACCAACAAATTATCTAAGAATATCACAGGAAGTCATGCTCGATTTGAACGTCTTTTTCAAAATATTTTTGCATTAAGAGGACAATTTTGCAGGTAACTCTAGCCATGAAGGGGTTAACATTTGTTTGGTGACAATTATTGTAATTCACATCCATAATAATCTTATATGAAACATGAAGTGCACTGTAAATTAGGTGATGCCTGAGGGTTGCAAAAACGAAACAAATCATTAAAAAAGCTACATTTTCATATGCATGCAGAGGCCAGGATCCCAAACACGACAGTAGCAGCACAAACCAGTTTTCCAAAATAAAAACTTACCATAACTCTTTGTTTCCACTACAAAAAAGCATATATCAACCATGTAAGAACAAAAGATCTGATTTACCTTTCAAGTGCATGGATAGCAGTTCGAAAGAATGTGTAAGACACATTCACAGTACAGACATGTAATTCCGGCACCAGTCGACCGGGCGTTAGCCAATGCCTGGTCGTACAAACACCTATGGATAACATTTCAATAAATTAAGCTAAGCACATCAATGACGCGCGTAGCTTGCGAGTCAAAGCTCCTTTCAGTTTTAAGGTCGTACACGACTCCATGCCCAAAAAGCTGGGTGGTAACCGAGTGTGCGGTCGATTATTATGACGGGCTGCCCACGCATTTAGTACAGGAAGTAGATGTCGGTACTGTACGTATGGCCACACAATGAATGAATGCATAAAGGTTTAAATGCACATCGGCACACAAAGGCCATTTAATGCGTTACAATATTCTTTAAAAAGAGGCCCTTTGTCGCTGTTGAAGAACAGTGACAAAGGTTGATGAAATGAAAGTTATTGTTATCACCACGAAGAATCATTTGCAAAACAATCAAATCAACTCTGTATGATATTTTATTATATAAGGAGCTGGGATACTTACCATTATCACTGCGGTATACTAGGAGGTCAGTTGGATCTATTAACACCAATCTCCCTTTTGTGGCAATTGGGTGAACTAAATGGCCAACAGTAGGCCACAAGCCCCTATCTAGTATAGGTGCAGGAATTTATATATAATAAAGTAAACTCATAATAGAGCCTTGTAGCTAGGCCAGGCCCTTGCATGTTAGAACGATTCTGAAACATTATACTGTTATAGATGGCGCTGTGATGCGATGGAATGATAAGATGTGTATCTACACTTTAAACAGCTCCACCATGTGGCTGATGCTTGCACTAAACAGCCATATAGTATGCCATCCCCTCAAGTAAGTGTAAGTCGACGCGTTTCAGATATGTCATACACTGTGAATAGATAGTATTGTAGTATGCATGTATACCAATGTTTTGCCCTAAGGACAGTTCTAAAACTAAATAAACTATGATTACGATAGCTATCATAGTTTATCTAAACGTTTGAAAAAAAGAGCGACCATGTTCGTTCCGGTCAACATTTCTTTTTTCAACTCTTTCCAAAATGCTTTATAGCAATTTATCAACAACATATACATAACGTTGTTGGGCGTTTTCGATATGAACAGTTTCATCACTCGAGTGTCTTTGTGTTACGTGATAGATTGACTTGACATCTAAAAGTTGGATTCGTCTAACTAACGTTTGCACACCAAAAGAAAACTAGTAACTATAGGCATAGGCAAATGTTTCGTATACAATGATTTTTGGATCAAATATGGATGTCCTAATATGCACTTCTTTTACGGTCATTCGTGTGAATTAATTAGTTGGGAATTTTCCGCAATGCGGCAGATCTCTCATCAAGTTATCAAGAAGCAGCAAGTCAAAGCTAAACTGTTTCACCAATTAAGAAAGATGCGAACAAAACCAGTTACTTAAACATCATTAAACTTCATGTTTATCTGCATTTTCCTCTCAGTAAAAATAAAATACCCTTGAGTTTTCGTTTATGTTTACATATAGTTTACTTGACGATTAAAGAGCAGGATTTACTTAAATTTATGTTATGTTTATTGCAACAATTAAACTTCATGTTTGAAATAAACCAAATAAAAAGAAAATGAATAAAATGGAATCTTTGGTTTATATGCAAAATAAACAATACAGTAAATTCCACGTATCATGTAGTGTCAGGTATGCATGCATTACCAGAAGAATTCATATTAATTATAGTTATGACAGCTTAGGTGCTAGGGTAGAGGGTGTGATGCAGACCCACACGTGGCCATTTGGGTCGGGTTTTGGTATGACCCTTTGGCAATTCCTGGTACGTGTAAGCACCCATTGTTTACCCTTCAGATAAAACACCCGACAACCAAAAGGTAGGTAAATATATTAGATCGGTGAAGTTAGCTCCTTATTCCTTTTTCCTTATTCAACTCCTTATTCAGACTTAGCTATTTCTCCCTGCTTATGACAGCAGGTCCCGCAGGATTAATAATCAGGAGACTTTAACCAAACAGGAGTCAATAAAAATAGATCATGCATATGCATTCCTTACTAACTAGTACAATGACACCTTAAGGATACCATCAGGTGGTTTTTAGGCGCATCTCTTTAAGTAAGTGGAGGGGGGGTTGGTACACTAGCCAACAGCCTCCAACATGAAGACAAATCAACATAAAAGTACTTTTAGGCACATTTATAATTTTTTAAATCCAAACCACACTAGTTAGAAGTAAGAACCCTATCACATACTGACTTTGTGACATATTCAGTTTTTTGGCGCATCTCTTTAATTAAGTGAAGAAGGGGGGACGATCCTAGACAGCAGGCTTCAATATAGAGAAAAATCACTATTAAAGTCATCTTAGAGCATATTTACAAAACTTTAATCCAAACCACACTCATTAGAATTAAGAACTCTACAATAGACTGCACATCTCTTTATTTAAGTGAAGGGGGGGGGGGGTGGTCATCTTTGACAACAGGCTTCAATATAGAGAAAAATCAATATAAAAGTCATCTTTAGGCATATACATGAAACTTTAATCCAGACCACACTAGTTAGAATTAAGAATCCTACTATATAGTGACTTTGTGACGTATTCAGTTTTTTGGCGCATCTCTTTAATTAGGTGTTGGAGGGGGGCGATCCTAGCCTGCAGGCTTCAATATGGAGAAAAATCAATATTAAAGTCATCTTTACGCATATCAATAAAACTTTAATCCAAACCACACTAGTTAGAATTAAGAACCCTATTATATAGTGACTTTGTGACACATTCAGTTTTTTGGCGCATCTCTTTAATTAAGTGGGGAGGGGGGGGGTGCCCTAGCCAACAGCCTCCAACATGAAGAAAAATCAACATAGAAGTCATGTTAGGCATATTTACAAAACTTGAATCCAAATCACACTAGTTAGAATAAAGAACCCTATTATATAGTGACATTGTGACATATTCAGTTTTTTGGCGCATCTCTTGAATTAAGTGGAGCGGGTTGGTGCCCTAGCCAACAGCCTCCAACATGAAGAAAAATCAACATAAAAGTCATGTTAGGCATATTTACAAAGCTTTAATCCAAACCACACTAGTTAGAATTAAGAACCCTATTATATAGTGACTTTGTGAAATATTCAGTTTTTTTGGCGCATCTCTTTAATTAGGTGTACTAGATTTAGGGTAATTTTTGTTATCCTATCCACCACCAGGTGTCTCCCACAATTAATTCATTAAATGAAAAAGTAAATTCGAAAAATTAATGGCAATTTCCGGGTTACATGTTTGTTGTAACCCATATAAACCTTATATATTTAAAAAGTTGATGTTCGGAGGAACATAGTGAATCTAATTTTGAAACACTTGCCCTTAAGATATTTGAAAAAAAAATGTATTAAATGTCTCTTGTATTACAATAATACAAAATGTTTTAAACACAATATTTTCACGTAAAGAACTATACACATAATCAAGAGTTGTGCTCAATGCACTTACTACATGCGCAGGCACTGCTTAGCCAGGTGTCAAACCGGCTCTCGAATATACATATTTGTGATGCATCTTGTGTTTGCTGTTTACTCAAAATCAAAAGAATATTTGATTGAAGAAAAGTACAGATATAGAGATAATTTTAGTCTCAAATATGTTCAGCAAATGCGAGCATAGCACTAGGAAACTACGTACTGAAAAGAACTTGAATCCAAATCACACTAGTTAGAATAAAGAACCCTATTATATAGTGACTTTGTGACATATTCAGTTTTTTGGCGCATCTCTTGAATTAAGTGGAGCGGGTTGGTGCCCTAGCCAACAGCCTCCAACATGAAGAAAAATCAACATAAAAGTCATGTTAGGCATATTTACAAAGCTTTAATCCAAACCACACTAGTTAGAATTAAGAACCCTATTATATAGTGACTTTGTGAAATATTCAGTTTTTTTGGCGCATCTCTTTAATTAGGTGTTTGAGGGGGGTGATCCTAGCCTGCAGGCTTTAATAGGGAGAAAAATCAATATTAAAGTCATCTTTAGGCATATATAGAAAACTTTAATCCAAACCAAACTAGTTAGAATTTAGAACCCTATTAATTAGTGACTTTGTGACATATTCAGTTTTTTAGCGCATCTCTTTAATTATATGTTGGAGGGGGGCGATCCTAGCATGCAGGCTTCAATATGTAGAAAAATCATTATTAAAGTCATCTTTAGGCATATCAATAAAACTTTAATCCAAACCACACTAGTTAGAATTAAGAACCCTATTATATACTGACATCATGACATATTCAGTTTTTTGGCGCATCTCTTTCATTAAGTGGAGGGGGATGGTGCCCTAGCCAACAGTCTCCAACATGGAGAAAAATCAACATACAAGTCATGTTAGGCATATTTATAAAACTTTAATCCAAACCACACTAGTTAGAATTAAGAACACTATTATATAGTGACTTTGTAACATATTCAGTTTTTTGGCCCATCTCTCTAATTAGGTGTTGGAGGGGGGTAATATTAGCCTGTAGGATTCAATAGGGAGAAAAATCAATATTAAAGTCATCTCCGATACATAATTACAGAGATGCGCCAAAAATATTAATATATCATAAAGTCAGTATATAACTGGGTTCTTAATTCTAACTTGTGTGGTCTGGATTAAAGTCTTATAAATATGGCTATAGATGACTTTAATATTGATTTTTTTCTATATTGAAGCCTGTTGTCAAGGATCAATCCCCCCCCCTCTTCACTTAAATAAAGAGATGCGCCAAAAAACGGAATATGTCACAAAGTCAGTATATGATAGGGTTCTTAATTCTAACTAGGATTAAAGTTTTATTGATATGCCTAAAGATGACTTTAATATTGATTTTTCTCCCTATTGAAGCCTGCAGGCTAGGATCACCCCCGTCCAACACCTAATTTAAGAGATGCGCCAAAAAACTGAATATTTCACAAAGTCACTCTATAATAGGCTTCTTAATTCTAACTAGTGTGGTTTGGATTAAAGTTTTGTAAATATGCCTAACATGACTTTTATGTTGATTTTTCTTCATGTTGGAGGCTGTTTGCTAGGGTTCTTCATTCTAATTAGTGTGGTTTGGATTAAAGTTTTATTGATATGCGTAAAGATGACTTTAATATTTATTTTTCTACATATTGAAGCCTGCATGCTAGGATCGCCCACCTCCAACACCTAATTGAAGAGATGCGCCAAATAACTGAATATGTCACAAAGTCAATATATAATAGGGTTCTTAATTCTAACTAGTGTTGTTTGGATTAAAGTTTTATCAATATGTCTAAAGATGACTTTAATATCGAGTTTTCTACATATTGAAGCCTGCATGCTAGGATCGCCCCCCCCCCCACATCTAATTAAAGAGATGCGCCAAAAATTTGAATATGTCACAAAGTCACTATATAATAGGGTTCTTAATTCTAACTAGTGTGGTTTGGATTAAAGTTTTATTGATATGTGTAAAGATGACTTAAATAATGATTTTTCTACATATTGAAGCCTGCATGCTAGGATCACCCCCCTACAACACCTATTTGAAGAGATATGCCAAAAATTTGAATATGTCACAAAGTCAGTATGTAATAGGGTTCTTAATTCTTACTAGTGTGGTTTGGATTAAAGTTTTATATATATGCCTAAAGATGACTTTAATAGTGATTTTTCTCTATATCGAAGCCTGTTGTGTTGGATCGCCCCCCCCCACTTAACTACAGAGATGCGCCAAAAAACTGAATATTTCACAAAGTCACTATATAATAGGGTTCTTATTCTAACTAGTGTGGTTTGGATTAAAGTTTTATAAATATGTCTATAGATGACTTTAATATTGATTTTTCTACATATCGAAGCGTGCATGCTAGGATCGCCCCCTTCCAACACCTAATTAAAGAGATGCGCCAAAAAACTGAATATATCACAAAGTCAGTATATGATAGGGTTTTTAATTCTAACTAGGATTAAAGTTTTATCAATATGCCTAAAGATGACTTTAATATTGATTTTTCTCCCTATTGAAGCCTACAGGCTAGGATCACCCCCGTCAAACACCTAATTAAAGAGATGCACCAAAAAACTGAATATGTCACAAAGTCACTATATAATAGGGTTCTTAATTCTAACTAGTGTGGTTTGGATTTAAGTTTTGTAAATATGCCTAACATGACTTTTATGTTGATTTTTCTTTATGCTGGAGGCTGTTGGCTAGGGTTCTTCATTCTAATTAGTGTGGTTTGGATTAAAGTTTTATAAAATGCCTAAAGATGACTTTGATATTGATTTTTCTACATATTGAAGCCTGCATGCTAGGATCGCCCCCCCCCCCCCCCCCCCCCGCCAACATCTAATTTGAGAGATGCGCCAAAAATTTGAATATGTCACAAAGTCACTATATAATAGGGTTCTAACTAGTGTGGTTTGGATAAAAGTTTTATTGATATGCATAAAGATGACTTTAATATTGATTTTTCTCCATAATGAAGCCTGCAGGCTAGGATCGCCCCCCTCCCCCAACATCTAATTTAAGGAATGCGCCAAAAATTTGAATATGTCACAAAGTCACTATATAATAGGGTTCTTAATTCTAACTAGTGTGGTTTGGATTAAAGTTTTATTGATATGCGTAAAGATGACTTTAATATTGATTTTTCTACATAATGAAGCCTGCATGCTAGGATCGCCCCCCTCCAACACCTAATTGAAGAGATGCGCCGCAAAACTGAATTTGTCACAAAGTCAGTATATAATAGGGTTCTTAATTCTAACTAGTGTGGTTTGGATTAAAGTTTTATAAATATGTCTAAAGATGACTTTAATATTGATTTTTCTACCTATTGAGGCCTGCATGCTAGGATGTCCCCTTACAACACCTAATTAAAGAGATGCACCAAAAATTTGAATATGTCACAAAGTCAGTATATAATAGGGTTCTTAATTCTAACTAGTGTGGTTTGGATTACAGTTTAATTGATATGCGTAAAGATGACTTTAATATTGATTTTTCTACATATTGAAGCCTGCATGCTAGGATCGACCCCCTCCAACACCTAATTAAAGAGATGCGCCAAAAAACTGAATATGTCACAAAGTCACCATATAATAGGGATCGTAATTCTAACTAGTGTGGTTTGGATTAAAGTTTTATAAATATGCCTAAAGATGACTTTAATATTGATTTTTCTCCATATTGAAGCCTGTTGCCAAGGATCGCCCCCCCCCTTCACTTAATTAAAGATATGCGCCAAAAAAACTGAATATGTCACAAAGTCAGTATATGATAACTAGGGTGGTTTGGATTAAAAATATTATGAATGTGCCTAAACGGACTTTTATGTTGATTTGTCTTCATGGTGGAGGCTGTTGACTAGGGCACCATCCCCCACTCCACTTCATTAAAGAGATGCGCCTAAAAAACACATGATGGTATTCTTAAGGTGTCATTGTACTAGTTAGTAAGGAATGCATATGCATGATCTACTTTAATTGGCTCCTGTTTGGTTAAAGTCTCCTGATTATTAATGCTGTGGGGCCTGCTGTCAAAAGCAGGGAGAAATAGCTAAGTCTGAATAAGGAGTTGAATAAGGAAAAAGGAATAAGGAGCTAACTTCACCGATCTGTAAATATCCAATATTCTGGTATCCTGTATACTACCTTTACGATACTCAAACACCCTTTTGAGGGCGCAGAAGGAGGGTATTAAGAGGCACCCAAGAAATATCATATACTGATAAGCGACCTCAACAAGTTATCAATAGTCAAGATTTCTCTGCTGTCATTTGTATTTTTCTGTCATGTGTTATGTTACCTGGCACCAAACAGTGTAGGTGGCCATAGGGGCCAATTTATTTTTTTACACTTATTCCATAAGAGGAATAGAGGATTCAGTTTGAGTATGACCTTAACCTCTAGAGATGACCTAAACCTCTAGAGATATGAATACGAATACGAATACGAACTTTATTACTCTCTAACCGCAATCTACGGTACATAGAGGAAATACAATAATATCATTAGAAAAAATATAACCATTAACAACGTTGCCAGAATTACAACAATATACAAACACGGTACACCCATAAAGATGTGTGTGTCAATAGTATACATAGAGATAGGAGGACCAGGTGGTGCCATCTATTTACCGTACATGGTACTACACCACACTGCTTGATCAACACAGGAGGGGATTCCAACTCTTCTGGGACTAGAATCCAGTTTATGACTACCCGTACAAAAAAACTATGTGTTATGCATAATTGAAGAATATGCACATTTTTCGCATAGGCTATGCATAATCTATGGATAAACTATTTTTGCCTTAGGGCATAAATTATCCATAAATTATCCATAATTCATCCATAATTTATTAGCAGATTATGCATAATTTTCCCATAGAATTCACGGAGAGATAGCATTTTATCTGTTGTAAAAACTGTACTAGATTTAGGGTAATTTTTGTTATCCTATCCACCACCAGGTGTCTCCCACAATTAATTCATTAAATGAAAAAGTAAATTCGAAAAATGAATGGCAATTTCCGGGTTACATGTTTGTTGTAACCCATATAAACCTTATATATTTAAAAAGTTGATGTTCGGAGGAACATAGTGAATCTAATTTTGAAACACTTGCCCTTAAGATATTTGAAAAAAAAATGTATTAAATGTCTCTTGTATTACAATAATACAAAATGTTTTAAACACAATATTTTCACGTAAAGAACTATACACATAATCAAGAGTTATGCTCAATGCACTTACTACATGCGCAGGCACTGCTTAGCCAGGTGTCAAACCGGCTCTCGAATATACATATTTGTGATGCATCTTGTGTTTGCTGTTTACTCAAAATCAAAAGAATATTTGATTGAAGAAAAGTACAGATATAGAGATAATTTTAGTCTCAAATATGTTCAGCAAATGCGAGCATAGCACTAGGAAACTACGTACTGAAAAGAACTACCGAGTCTTGTCAGCTTTGATATGTGTTTATATATGGCAAGCATTTTGAGCCTTTTTTTGCTTTTTCATAATTTTTGAATATATCTCTTAATATTTTGGAATAGTTATAAATATTGATAAATGATTCATATATATTAGAAATTAATTGTTAATACTAGAAAACATTTCTAATATTTTTTTTTTGATTTTTTGATATTTTTAAATAATCTAAATTAATAAATATTAAGAAGTCATTTTCTAAATAGAAAAGCTATTTCGAATACCAGAAAATGATATGTAAATATTACAAAATAATTTCTAAATACTAGGAAATGATTTAGTAATATCAATAAATGACTTCTTAACATTTATGTAGATCATTTATGAATATCAAAACATCAATTACAAATATTAGACATTTTTTCTAGTATTTACAATTATTTTCTTATATCTATGAATCATTTATCAATACTTATAAAGATTTCTAAATATTAATGAATATTTGCAAATATTCAAAAATGCCCAGAAATCTCAAAATGCTTGCCATAGAAAATTTTATATTAGTACTAAAAAATGCTTATTCAGAAAACCACACACATTTGATACAAATAAATGATATCCTAGTATTTATAAATCATTTTCTTGTATTTGTAAATTATTTTCAGGTATTTATAATATTTGTAAATACTGCATTTATATGGCAAGCATTTTGAGAGTTTATTAACTATTTCTTTATATTTGAAAACATCTATTAACAGATATAAATATTCACAAATATTAATAAATAATTTGTAAATATTAGAAAATAGTTACGAATACCAGAAAACATTTTAATCAATTTTCATAATTGATTTTCAAATATCTTTAAATGATCTACAATAGTGAATACTAAGATTAATAATTTTTTTAATCATGAATCATTTTCTACTATTTATAAATCATTTTATGGCATTTATAAATCATTTTCTAATATTTGAAAATACTGCATTTACAAATATTAGAAAATGAATTATAAATACCAAAAAATAATTTGCCAATACTAGAAAATGATTCATAAATACAAGAAAATGATTTATAAATACTAGGAAATGCTTTATTTGTATTCATGAATGTGCATGGTTTTCTTATACTAATGATTATATCCTTTTAGTATTTGTAAATGATTTCTTAGTATTTATGGAGCATTTTCTAGTATTCATAATAGGCCATAATTAATAACATGAGGAATTCATTTATAAATACTAAAAATGACTATTGCAAAAAGTACATTTTCCAGAGTTATTAAATCATTTTCCAGTACTCATAAATTAGTTTCATGTGTTTGTAAATGCAACCATTTAAAATATTTGAAATATGGAACAAACCATCTTGCCCAAGGACAGACCAAAGTGCCGCGGCCGGTAAATGAACAACCGTTCCTCTGGTAACCAGTCCGACACCTAACCAACTGAGCTACTTTGTCCCCAAATATGGACACGCATTTTACAGGGGCAGCACCTATTGTGTCATGTTTGGGCGGAAATGACGTAGAAGGCTAGGATTTGGCACTATATTACTAATAAAGGCAAAGGGACATTGACTTAATTCTTTGAATAAACACTAGGGGTGCTTTAACTATGATACATATTCCTTAACTTGCTATTAAAAGAATAAATTATACATATACATACATGAAATAATATAGTAAGGAGAAAGGGATCAAAACAGTTTCTGTTTTTGAGCTTCTGTAATAGATGGTCTCTCACTATTTTTGGTGCCGGCATAAACATTCACCATTAATCTCATTATAGGGGAAAAGTGTAACATTTAACACATGATAAACTCTGAAAATGAGCCGTCTCAAATGGAGTATATACCCTCTGCATGTAGTGCTACAGCGTTTCTTTTCACACTCATAGCAAGCTTGGTAATGTCAGATAGTTCATTAATAAGGTGTCCGTGCTTTGAGGTAAAACATATGTAGTGCTTGATCTCAGAGTCCTTGTATCGGCCTGTATGACTAACAATTTGCATATGTAGAGATGGGCACATCCTTACATGTTTAAACCTATCAGTCTATATATCTATTTATCTATCTATCTATTTATCTATCTATCTATATCTATTTCTATCTATATATTTACATCTATCTATCTATCTATCTATCTATCTATCTATCTATCTATCTATCCATCTGTCCATAAATGCATTGTCCCCACGCCAGCCGTATCAAGTATGCGATCCCTTCCTGCCTTAGTCAGGGTCTGACACATCTAGTGGCACCACACGACAACATGTGCGCATAAGGCAGAGCACCTTACTACTCAGTACTACTACTACTACTCCTACTACTATGTATGCATGTTTGTATGTATGTATGTATGTATGTATGTATGTATGTACGTATGTACGTACGCACGTATGTATGTGTGTATTTCTTTTTCTTCACTTTTTGCCAGATTGCGGCTAATTCGGTGAGAGACAGCGTGCAGTCAGTGGCGGCGCCTTAGACCACATGGCCGTCAGAGCAGGCCCCTCGGTTTATTCGTGACTAGCCAGTTGTTATTGATGCAGGAAACCTGAGTACCCGGTGGAAAACACCGCCTTACCCCCACCAAGTCACTGGCAACTATCATATATGCCCTGGTATCTACCAATATCTAAACATCCATATGTCCTGTATGTTTATTTGCAATTCTATCTATCTATCTGCCTCTGCGTGAGCACACAGACACACCTATATGTATATATATATATATATATATATATATATATATATATATATATATATATATATATATATATATATATATATATATATATATATATATATATATATATATATATATATATATATATATACAGACAGACAGACAGACAGACAGAGAGGGGAGGGGGGGGGGGGAGTAGGCAGGAAGTGATCGTACATTTGATAAGGCCAGGAGACAATGTATGCAAAGGATGCGTTAGTTCACCAAGGCACCGGACTTTATAATAGAAATGATTTTGGTAAACACTAAGTATCCAAAGTAATGTTTCGTACATGTCCAAATGTGCTCTTTTGTAACAACACACTTGATTAGTGCAAATTACTATATATACATAGGGCATTATCATATGAAATATTTTAGATAGACACCAAGTATTTAATTAGTAATATGTGGTATGTGCTCAAAAATGTACATCATGAAATCAGTTCAGAATTTTAATAAACAATGGCGTCTGGATTTGAAATTTTTTGTACCACAGTTGCTTGCCTTCCACCAATCAGAGGCCTCGAAAAGTGTAGTGTTATAGGACATAACCCACCATTTTCAAGCCTTTGTTCTCTAAGCTGCCTAAAACCAAAGGCGTTACCCAAGGGTATACTTTTCTTGGCCTTTTTCTTGGATTGGTGGAAGGCAGTCAACTGTGGTACAAGCCAGATAGACATCTCGGAAGCTGTGATGTATGGGATACCCTCGGGGTTACTCGGCTACGCCTCGTAACAGCTTGGGTATATTCCATACACCACAGCTTCCTTTGGGTCTATCTATCACATACACTGTCAGTTTTTCTGGCCTTTTTGATATCAAATTGTTGATGATGGACGTAACTTGAATATCTGGTGAAAAACAGCGACTTGCTCTAACCAATTCTCAACCTTTTCATATACCAAGAGCTTGGAGTTTATCTTGGAATTTTGGCAATATTTTGAAAAGTGCGCTATTTCTCTAGAATTATCAAAAACGATTAACTCACATATTAATCATTTGTACAATACAAATAGATGAAAAATAAATATTTTGGGAGTCATTTCCAGTCTCATCTCAAGAGCACCCCGCGTATGTAGTATCTTTAAAGGGGAATTAAAGGCTCACATACATATTAGCTTATATGAAAGTAATACACTTCAAGAATAGGATGCTGTCCTCCTTTTTCTCTTAGTGATCCCATGAGGGGAGGATTTTGTGTATTGCCAGCAGCCTCAGCCAGCCCCTAGCAGCCCCTGGTAGCAGCTTTGTTTTTCAACTGCTATCAGCTGTGACTCAAATGGGTGGTAGCCCACTTCATATCCCCTAGCTCTGAGCAGTGTATCATAGACTGTAGTGCTCCTCACACCAACTCTCTTCGAAAGTTGCATAACAACTTGTATGAATATCAAACAGGTAAATGATAAAATCATGAGCAGCAAATGGCTCTACAAAAAGACAGGGTGGTAGAGTTATTTTTCATATATTTCCTGTTGGTAAATTCTGACACACACACACATAGTTGTAGCACAATGGCGTTCGATGTTCTGAGATGCATTCTCAGCCATTCCTGGCACTTAAAATCATCAATTTTAATGACTTAAAGGGCTAATTTATGGGTAAAATATTTACGCTGTATGCTTTAAAATCCTAACCCTTGTCACTTTTAATAAGATATTCACCTGGCGGGATAACTGGGAACTAACTTGACCACTGACCACCCTTTTACTGATTTTACACTAGATTCATTCTGGTGAGCAAAATAACAATAGTAATAATTTAGACACATGATTAAAAAATCTGACCAGCCATAGAGGCTTATTATGGACAATCAAAAATTCATAAGTACAATTATATTATACATCTTAAATTAATAGTCATCATAAAAAGTCATACAATGTAGAATCTGTCCACACTTGAAGGCTTATATAGTGGGTCAGATACATAAAGGTTCTCACTCCTAACCACAATATCGGAAATCAAATAAAAAATCCAGTCAGCCGACTTTATGTAAAATAGTATAGTAGGACTAGAATGGTTTCAAAACTAGACATCATTAAAACTTGCTACGTTCTATCATACATCCTGGTGAAACAACTTCAGGTCTCAATAATAACATATTCATTCACTAGAGTATACACTTATACTAGAAGTTTATACCTGTACACTTCCTAAGATTTCCTTAGGCAGATCTAG
>OZ012695.1:200435-225435 GCA_963942565.1 Maea johnstoni | reverse complement strand
ATCAATCAAGGCTTAAGCTACAACACCCTTGAAATATTTTGGAAACGACCGTAGCATGACTTTCAGAACACGTTCATTCATTCATTCATTCACTCATTCACCCATTCATGTATTCATTCATTCTTGATTGTTCAAATAGCAACTGACCTTCGCGTTTGGTAATTAGTCGTAGGTATGGGTTCAACACTTTTCTTTTGCTTTTGTGATGTACAATGTATTCCTCATCATAAGGCCTTTCAGGTAATATTTAGGTTGTATGGGCTAAATTGTCAAGTAAAAGCACGGTAGAAGAAAAACGGAGTATAAAAAATTAACCCCACAAGCTACCTCAAATGACCGGTGGCAGTTCATTTTTCAATACTACTGGCGTCGCCTATTAGTTGTTATGGCGTAACTCCTCTGACAAACGTTCCTTCCTGTCACCCAGAGAGTTTAATGGCTCGACACATAATATACCCGAAGGAAACCCGAAATGTATGTCCACTGGATTATGCATAACTTATCCATAACTTTCACTAAATATATGCGAAATTTAGGCATAAAATATGCAAAAAGACACGAAGAAAATAGGTAGATTTCCGACAACACATAGGAAAGGGATAGGTTATGCATAATATTCGCATAGTAGACATATAATTTCGTCTTTCCTATTTCGCATATTTTATGCATATTTTGCTGAGTGCGAAATATGCATAATATTTTTCGGGGTTTTTTTAACGTGTATCCTGCCTTTTTTATGTGTTTCCTTCGGGTTTCCTGCCTCTCAACAAGCAGGAAATCCGTACGTTTTCCATAATTTATCCATAAATTATGCATAACTTATGCGAAAAATATGTATATTCTTGAATTATGCATAACACATACTCTTTTCGTACGGGCAGACTAGGTTCCTAGTCCCTGAAAAATTACCATTCCCTTCTGAGTTGACTAACCTTATAATGTTTTAGTACCCAATAAGACAGATAGATAACAACATAATTGATTCTACAATCTTTAGCTGTTTTGTACTCAAACTGAGTTCTCCATTTCCCTGACGAGAAAAATATGAACTAACTTGGCCACTCTGGCCAACTTATAGATAGAAAAATAGACAAACCTTTATTTCAAGTCAGTGATAATTTTACATAGTAAACACAAGCTGCCAGGCGTTAGATATCAGAAAATGACACACACACATACAAATGACGTCGACAGCCTAGAAACCTAGGATAGTCTATCACAAGAGAGCATAGCCCTGCTACTGGACCTTACTGTGTGTTTTCCATCATTTGTCTATACATATGGATGTCATTTCTAAACTCGGTCTTGAATAAGGGCTATGCCTAGTCTAGAATTCAAGCTAAAAACGTCATGTAAATTGTGGATAAAATCGCTTAGAGCAACATTAATAATTGATAATTGATATTTGATATAGCGCCCTTCCCACCTACAACGTTCAAAAGCGCCCCGCGGGGAAGCAAATATACACAGCGAATTTCCCAATAAGTTGGAAATAAATGATGATAGGTATACCCTACAGCTTAATGTAGAATATTCTATGCGGAAAACAAGGATACAGCTCTCTCTCTCTCTCTCTCTCTCTCTCTCTCTCTCTCTCTCTCTCTCTCTCTCTCAACACACACACAAACAGACGAGCATATATGTGTATATAAATATATATATAAATATATATATATGTATATATACATATATATATATATGTATATATATATATATATATATATATATATATATATATATATATATATATATATATATACATATATATATATATATATATATATATATGTATATGTATATATATGTATATATATATATATATATATATATATATATATATATATATATTGTAACGGACAGAATACAGGTTTTGGTATTGGTGTGTTATGTGTGTTTATTGGAGGAAAATTGGTAAATGATTTCACTTTAGTTTAATTTGTGTGTGTGGTTATGTTTATTGTATGTCATTGATTACTGGTAGTAATGGTATTGTAGTTTAGAATTTTGCCAATAGGTGGCTCCACTGGGAATTAACCCTTTGTGTTTAGTTCTTCCTTGGTCCAAAAGGAGGCTGGGAAGAGAACAAGAAGCCATTTAATTTGTCACTGTGTTTACATTGGAGAGCCCAAAGTTGTGAGTATTTGTCATATATTATCAATCATCAAGTAATAAGTTGTACTGTATCTGTAATATAAGTGTCTTAGGTCAACATTGAGCTAATATTTGTGCATATGAGATTTAGGATTGTTAAGTTATACCTTAATGATTTCTGACATGTACATTGTGTAACCAGTAAGGATTTAGTTCTCTGTCCATCTAATTTGCATAACAATGAAATAGCTCATTTTGTCCATTTACTTCTTTCTGTCAGTTTCTTTGGTCATTATCATAACTTGGTCATTACAGTAACTTGGTGTACGAGTAACTTGTGTATTAAAGCATATTTGGAGATATTTGATAGGAAATATTGGTATATTTCTGTGTATTTTTGAGATTTGTGTACTTGGTGTATATTGAGGTTTTTCTTTGGTTGTTCTTTCTAGATTGAACCACTTTCAAGATATCGCCACTGAAATGTCAAGCTGTATAACTCGTCAATAAATCGTCATCGTCAAGTGTGTTCAAGCTATGGCTCGTGTTATTTATAGCAAATGACTTATGACAACTACATAGTTCAATAACTGTGCTTTGCTATACAAGAATAATGGCTTCTGGTGGTTCATCTGATTCATTGGCCACAAATGGTAGTAAAGGCAAGCTACAAGAATATCGTCAAGCAAGGAAGGCAGCCAAGTCAGCTGTGACTAGGAAGGAAAATGAGATCTTCAATTCAATGCTGGGATACAGTGAAGAGGATTTCAAAGCTGTCAAAATAAAGAAAGCAGAATTATTGGAATCCATTAAGAGATTTCGACAGAGACATGGAGAATTCCACTCACTGCTAACAGATGATGATGACAAGGAGGTGTCTCAAGAATATTATGATGATGTTGAGAGCAAGTATGTTCACTTAATGGAAAAAGTGAACAATTATGAGTGTTCAGTGGAAAGGAGACTTGCTCAAGGAATTGAAACAGACAAATCACTTCGACTTGGAGAATCGGCCAATGGTAGCAGGAACAGTCATCGGTCATCACTGTCAAGTGCTATCGTGAAAGCAGCTGCAAAAAGAGCGGCTTTAAAAGCAGAAATTGCATCATTGACTAGGCAACAGGGGTTAGATGAACAAGAAATGAAGATACGCCAACAACGAGAGAAACTTCGCCTCGAAACGGAAATGGTGAAACTTGAAGCCGAGGAAAGTGTGTTGGCCGAGGCCGAAGGGCAGTGTGGACAGACTCGGCTAGGTGGCGCCACTAGTGTAACTTCTAAAGAGAGCAAGGATCAATCGCAGGGCCATGCGACCCTGTCAGTAGGTGGCGCCACTGGTGTGCAAGCAAGTCATTATGAGCTTCGCGCATCGGAACAACATCCAATAGGTGGCGCCACTGGTGTTCAAGCAAGTCAGCATGGACTTGGTGCATCGGAACAACATCCAATAGGTGGCGCCACTGGTGTTCAAGCAAGTCAGCATGGACTTGGTGCTTCGCAACAGCATCTAACAGGTGGCACCACTGGTGCACATCCACAGACTCGTCCAACAGATGGCGCCACTGCTGAACATCTACAGCCACATCCAACTGAACTTTGTGCACCTACGCAGTATTATGCCATAAATCCTACTGGCATACCTTCCGGACATTCTCAGCTGATAGGTGGCAGCACTGTGCCTTCACAGTTAAATCCATTGGCGCAAGAATACAGGCCTGATAGTGAAAACAGCAACTTAGTGCATATCATCCAAGAAGGGCAGCACCAGCAGAGACAGCTACTTGATGCGATGCAGATTCCTAAGGTGGAATTGATGACTTTTGACGGTGACCCTCTCAAATACTGGGGTTTTATCCGTACATTCGACAATAATGTGGAACGGAACACTGTTGATAGTGGCTCAAAGTTGTCTCGTCTTCTGCAATATACCACAGGCAAAGCAAAAATGGTCATTCAAAGTTGTGCAGTAATGAGGCCTGAGGAAGGATATGCAAGGGCTCGTCAACTTTTGGAGGAGAGATTCGGCAATGCATTTGTGATTACAGAAACCTGGATCAACAAAGTAACAAACGGTCCTACTATCAAACCGCATGAGAGAGATAAGATTCAAGATTATGCAGATGAATTGAGGAGTTGTGCGGACACTCTACATGCCATGGGAAACACTGCAGAGATCAGTTCACAGAGCTCTTTGGTGAAAATAATTAGTCGCCTGCCATATTTCATGCAACATAAATGGAGATCAAAGGCTCATCAGATACGGAAAGTGAACATGAGAAACCCAAACATTGATGATGTTACAAAGTTCGTCTTGGAGGCTGCTGAGGTAGCCAATGATCCTGTTTATGGAGGACTTGTTGATACCAAAGAGAGGCCTGAATGGCAGAAGAGGACAGCCAGGAAAGGCAGTAGCTATAATTCTGCCACTGAAGTCAACAGTGAGAATCGCCGTTCCAGTTCCGGTTCCAGTGCGTATGTTGTGAAGTGTTTCAAGTGTGCTGGTGCTCACTCACTGTTTGGCTGTAATTCATTCAAAGAGATGAAAGTTGAGGACAGACTTAAATTCGTGAATGACAAGAAATTGTGTTGGAACTGTTTGAAGCCTGGGCACTTTGCAAGTCGTTGCTGGCTGAGACGCACATGCTCTGTACCAGGATGTGGAGCAAAGCATACAAAGTTTTTACATATGCTTGATGGTACTGACACTAGAGAGCCAAGTGCACCTGTGGTTCCAGCTGTGATATCAGAGGCTCAAAGTACTTTTGCAGAAGTGGATCATGGTGTGAATTATAGTGTTTCCGGACCTAGTCAAGCGATGCGGATTGCCCTGCCAATCGTGCCAGTGATTGTTCGTGCTCCGGGATCTCGACAGTCAATGCATACGTTTGCATTACTAGACCCTGGTTCCACTAACACATTTTGTTCTCAGGAACTAGTACAGCAACTCGGTGTTAGTGGTGAGAAGGAACTGTTGTCTTTAACAACACTGGAGAAGACAAATAGTGAAACTGAGACTCTTGTTGTATGCCTAGAGGTTTCAGATGTGTCAAAGGAGAATGTGTTGAAGATACCCGAGGTGTATACAAGGACAGTTCTGTCTGTCAATCAGAATAACCTTGGCAGATCTGAAGATTTGAATAAATGGAAGCATCTTGAAGATGTCAAGTTCCCGGAGATTGATGCTCGCAAGGTGGACCTATTGATTGGCCAGGATGTTCCCGATGCCTTAATCCCAATAGACCTCAGACGTGGGAAACCAGGTGATCCGTATGCTACAAAAACTATATTGGGATGGACATTGAATGGGCCACTAGGTGGCGCCAGCAGCAAACGCAAAGCCACTTCCAATTTTGTACAAGTTGATCATGACCTCAACGAACAGTTGGAAAGGTTCTGGAAAATTGGTAAATGATTTCACTTTAGTTTAATTTGTGTGTGTGGTTATGTTTATTGTATGTCATTGATTACTGGTAGTAATGGTATTGTAGTTCAGAGTTTTGCCAATAGGTGGCTCCACTGGGAATTAACCCTTTGTGTTTAGTTCTTCCTTGGTCCAAAAGGAGGCTGGGAAGAGAACAAGAAGCCATTTAATTTGTCACTGTGTTTACATTGGAGAGCCCAAAGTTGTGAGTATTTGTCATATATTATCAACCATCAAGTAATAAGTTGTACTGTATATGTAATATAAGTGTCTTAGGTCAACATTGAGCTAATATTTGTGCATATGAGATTTAGGATTGTTAAGTTATACCTTAATGATTTCTGACATGTACATTGTGTAACCAGTAAGGATTTAGTTCTCTGTCCATCTAATTTGCATAACAATGAAATAGCTCATTTTGTCCATTTACTTCTTTCTGTCAGTTTCTTTGGTCATTATCATAACTTGGTCATTACAGTAACTTGGTATACGAGTAACTTGTGTATTAAAGCATATTTGGAGATATTTGATAGGAAATATTGGTATATTTCTGTGTATTTTTGAGATTTGTGTACTTGGTGTATATTGAGGTTTTTCTTTGGTTGTTCTTTCTAGATTGAACCACTTTCAAGATATCGCCACTGAAATGTCAAGCTGTATAACTCGTCAATAAATCGTCATCGTCAAGTGTGAAAAAAAAAAAAAAAAAAAAAAAAAAAAAAAAAGAAAAATATGTTGTTGTCATAAGTCAATAACACGAGCCATAGCTTGAACACACTTGACGATGACGATTTATTGACGCATGGACTTGGTGCTTCGCAACAGCATCTAACAGGTGGCACCACTGGTGCACATGCACAGACTCGTCCAACAGATGGCGCCACTGCTGAACATCTACAGCCACATCCAACTGAACTTTGTGCACCTACGCAGTATTATGCCATAAATCCTACTGGCATACCTTCCGGACATTCTCAGCTGATAGGTGGCAGCACTGTGCCTTCACAGTTAAATCCATTGGCGCAAGAATACAGGCCTGATAGTGAAAACAGCAACTTAGTGCGTATCATCCAAGAAGGGCAGCACCAGCAGAGACAGCTACTTGATGCGATGCAGATTCCTAAGGTGGAATTGATGACTTTTGACGGTGACCCTCTCAAATACTGGGGTTTTATCCGTACATTCGACAATAATGTGGAACGGAACACTGTTGATAGTGGCTCAAAGTTGTCTCGTCTTCTGCAATATACCACAGGCAAAGCAAAAATGGTCATTCAAAGTTGTGCAGTAATGAGGCCTGAGGAAGGATATGCAAGGGCTCGTCAACTTTTGGAGGAGAGATTCGGCAATGCATTTGTGATTACAGAAACCTGGATCAACAAAGTAACAAACGGTCCTACTATCAAACCGCATGAGAGAGATAAGATTCAAGATTATGCAGATGAATTGAGGAGTTGTGCGGACACTCTACATGCCATGGGAAACACTGCAGAGATCAGTTCACAGAGCTCTTTGGTGAAAATAATTAGTCGCCTGCCATATTTCATGCAACATAAATGGAGATCAAAGGCTCATCAGATACGGAAAGTGAACATGAGAAACCCAAACATTGATGATGTTACAAAGTTCGTCTTGGAGGCTGCTGAGGTAGCCAATGATCCTGTTTATGGAGGACTTGTTGATACCAAAGAGAGGCCTGAATGGCAGAAGAGGACAGCCAGGAAAGGCAGTAGCTATAATTCTGCCACTGAAGTCAACAGTGAGAATCGCCGTTCCAGTTCCGGTTCCAGTGCGTATGTTGTGAAGTGTTTCAAGTGTGCTGGTGCTCACTCACTGTTTGGCTGTAATTCATTCAAAGAGATGAAAGTTGAGGACAGACTTAAATTCGTGAATGACAAGAAATTGTGTTGGAACTGTTTGAAGCCTGGGCACTTTGCAAGTCGTTGCTGGCTGAGACGCACATGCTCTGTACCAGGATGTGGAGCAAAGCATACAAAGTTTTTACATATGCTTGATGGTACTGACACTAGAGAGCCAAGTGCACCTGTGGTTCCAGCTGTGATATCAGAGGCTCAAAGTACTTTTGCAGAAGTGGATCATGGTGTGAATTATAGTGTTTCCGGACCTAGTCAAGCGATGCGGATTGCCCTGCCAATCGTGCCAGTGATTGTTCGTGCTCCGGGATCTCGACAGTCAATGCATACGTTTGCATTACTAGACCCTGGTTCCACTAACACATTTTGTTCTCAGGAACTAGTACAGCAACTCGGTGTTAGTGGTGAGAAGGAACTGTTGTCTTTAACAACACTGGAGAAGACAAATAGTGAAACTGAGACTCTTGTTGTATGCCTAGAGGTTTCAGATGTGTCAAAGGAGAATGTGTTGAAGATACCCGAGGTGTATACAAGGACAGTTCTGTCTGTCAATCAGAATAACCTTGGCAGATCTGAAGATTTGAATAAATGGAAGCATCTTGAAGATGTCAAGTTCCCGGAGATTGATGCTCGCAAGGTGGACCTATTGATTGGCCAGGATGTTCCCGATGCCTTAATCCCAATAGACCTCAGACGTGGGAAACCAGGTGATCCGTATGCTACAAAAACTATATTGGGATGGACATTGAATGGGCCACTAGGTGGCGCCAGCAGCAAACGCAAAGCCACTTCCAATTTTGTACAAGTTGATCATGACCTCAACGAACAGTTGGAAAGGTTCTGGAAAATTGGTAAATGATTTCACTTTAGTTTAATTTGTGTGTGTGGTTATGTTTATTGTATGTCATTGATTACTGGTAGTAATGGTATTGTAGTTCAGAGTTTTGCCAATAGGTGGCTCCACTGGGAATTAACCCTTTGTGTTTAGTTCTTCCTTGGTCCAAAAGGAGGCTGGGAAGAGAACAAGAAGCCATTTAATTTGTCACTGTGTTTACATTGGAGAGCCCAAAGTTGTGAGTATTTGTCATATATTATCAACCATCAAGTAATAAGTTGTACTGTATATGTAATATAAGTGTCTTAGGTCAACATTGAGCTAATATTTGTGCATATGAGATTTAGGATTGTTAAGTTATACCTTAATGATTTCTGACATGTACATTGTGTAACCAGTAAGGATTTAGTTCTCTGTCCATCTAATTTGCATAACAATGAAATAGCTCATTTTGTCCATTTACTTCTTTCTGTCAGTTTCTTTGGTCATTATCATAACTTGGTCATTACAGTAACTTGGTATACGAGTAACTTGTGTATTAAAGCATATTTGGAGATATTTGATAGGAAATATTGGTATATTTCTGTGTATTTTTGAGATTTGTGTACTTGGTGTATATTGAGGTTTTTCTTTGGTTGTTCTTTCTAGATTGAACCACTTTCAAGATATCGCCACTGAAATGTCAAGCTGTATAACTCGTCAATAAATCGTCATCGTCAAGTGTGAAAAAAAAAAAAAAAAAAAAAAAAAAAAAAAGAAAAATATGTTGTTGTCATAAGTCAATAACACGAGCCATAGCTTGAACACACTTGACGATGACGATTTATTGACGAGTTATACAGCTTGACATTTCAGTGGCGATATCTTGAAAGTGGTTCAATCTAGAAAGAACAACCAAAGAAAAACCTCAATATACACCAAGTACACAAATCTCAAAAATACACAGAAATATACCAATATTTCCTATCAAATATCTCCAAATATGCTTTAATACACAAGTTACTCGTATACCAAGTTACTGTAATGACCAAGTTATGATAATGACCAAAGAAACTGACAGAAAGAAGTAAATGGACAAAATGAGCTATTTCATTGTTATGCAAATTAGATGGACAGAGAACTAAATCCTTACTGGTTACACAATGTACATGTCAGAAATCATTAAGGTATAACTTAACAATCCTAAATCTCATATGCACAAATATTAGCTCAATGTTGACCTAAGACACTTATATTACATATACAGTACAACTTATTACTTGATGGTTGATAATATATGACAAATACTCACAACTTTGGGCTCTCCAATGTAAACACAGTGACAAATTAAATGGCTTCTTGTTCTCTTCCCAGCCTCCTTTTGGACCAAGGAAGAACTAAACACAAAGGGTTAATTCCCAGTGGAGCCACCTATTGGCAAAACTCTGAACTACAATACCATTACTACCAGTAATCAATGACATACAATAAACATAACCACACACACAAATTAAACTAAAGTGAAATCATTTACCAATTTTCCTCCAATAAACACACATAACACACCAATACCAAAACCTGTATTCTGTCCGTTACACCGGCCCCTTAAATGTGAGCATCAATCGAACATTTACCATTCTAAACTTTAAGGACAGAAAGTTCATTTAGCATTGTCACTTCATCTTCCACCTCAGAAGCACATTGAAAGTGTTTCTAACTCTTAACTCCAATGTCTGAGAAATCAGCTTCCTCCAGCAAGCACACTTTGTTGACTGGTCGCCTCAAAGTTGTTGTCTTAGTCTCTACCTCTACTGCCCGTACCAAACCATCCCTTCCAGGGAAAGTTTTCACCACTCTAGCGATGGGCCACACGCTGCGGGGAGTTGTCTCACCAACGACTAACACAATGTCACCTATCTCCAGATTTCTCTTGGGTTGGAACCACTTTTGCCTATTTTGTAGTATAGGCAAATACTCTTTGACCCATCTGGACCAGAACAAATTGGCCATATATTGTACTTGCCGCCATCGCCGTCTAGTGTACAGGTCCTCCTTCACAAAACACCCAGGAGGCAGTGAAGGACCTGATCTCAAAAGAAGTAGATGGTTGGGTGTCAATGACTCCAGGTCCTTTGGATCAGCTGACACTGTCTTTAAGGGTCGACCATTCACAATTGCTTCCACAACACATAACAGCATTGACAGGCCCTCATCGTCAACCACTTGTTCCTTCATCACGGCCCTCAATACCTTGCGTACTGTGCGGATGAGTCTTTCCCACACACCTCCCATGTGAGATGCAGCAGGTGGGTTAAAGTTCCACTGAATTCCATTTTGATGTAGGTACTCATGAATCTGCTTCTGATTCCAACCTGCAATTGCTTCTCTGAGCTCCTTTTCGGCTCCAACAAAGTTTGTACCATTATCAGATGTTATCTCCTTGGGTTGTCCACGGCGACTCATGAACCTTTGAAGGGCGTTTATGAACGAATGAGTATCTAACGAATGGGCAACCTCGATGTGCACAGCCCTGATTGCGAAACACGTGAACAAACAACCGTAGCGTTTTAACTGACTTCTGCCACGTTTCACAAAGAAAGGTCCAAAAAAGTCTACACCCACGTAAGTGAAGGGAGCATCTCCGGGGGTAACTCTATTCTCTGGCAGATCCGCCATCTTTTGTCCACATGGTGGTGCACAACGTCTTTTGCAGTCAAAACACCCACTAAATACTCTGCGCACTGTTGACCTGGCACCAACGATCCAATACTTCTGTCTGATGTCAGAGAGAACATACTCTCTACCACTATGACCTAATTTCTCGTGAGCATCCTTGACAATCAGGTCAACCACATGATGGTTTCTGGGTAAAATCATCTGATGGATCACGTCTTCTGGAAGGGGCGCATTCTGCAATCTACCACCAATAACCAATACGCCTTTTGATGACATCACTGGTCCCAAGCGAAAGAGACTACTCGAACGCTTCACTTTGCATGCACCATTACCACAGGTACTGTCCAGTGCAGCAACCTCACTTCCAAAATGTTGCCTTTGAAGGTATTGAATGACTGCAATTTCAGCTGCTTCAGTCTCTTCTACTGACAATGGACCCACTTTCACCACATTGCCATTTTTCTTCATAATCCACTCTTTGAATCTCAGCAACCATGCAATGTTCTTTTTCAAAGCATGCCAAGAGGAACGCCTCTCTAGGAGCTTGTCTAAGCTAGTAGTGTCACTCGCATGTACAGCATGGTAAGTCTTTGCCTTTTTGATCTCTGGATCATTGTCGAGGTTTTGTTGCTTTAAGTCGGGTGTTTTTGGCCATGTGCTCTCTTCCTGCACTAAGAAAGCAGGACCCTGACTCCATCTTTGCTGACTAAGCATCTCATCTGCACTTAATCCTCTCGAACAGTCATCAGCTGGATTGGATTGTGAGTCCACATAACGCCATTGCATAGGAGAGGAACCTTCACGAATAGTTGACACCCGATTCTCAACAAAGGTGTGAAAACGTCTATCTTCACTAATGACATACTGCAGCACACATGTACTATCAGTCCAGAAAGTTGAACTGTGAATGGGTAGGTTCAGTTCACGTCGAATCATGTGATCAAGACGAACCGCCAAAGTTGCTGCTGTCAGTTCTAATCGCGGGATGGTCAGCTGTTTGATCGGAGCTAGACGTGATTTGGCCATAGACCTTATTCACGCGTCATCCACATTGGATCTAAAACGAGGCTCTGTAGGCACGAATTTCAAAATGGCGGATCGCCTCATAAGGTGTTCTTCGCTGCTCTCATGACCACACTGCATGCTATAATGGCGATAGAGGCTATGCCAGACTGTTGAATGGGCTATCTAAACGACTCAGATAGCGGCTCCATCGATTAGATGGCACATTCAACCCCCTCAGCTCTGTAATTCCCAACACAGACGTCTGGTTGAGGCTCTATCTCTAGTCTATGTATAGATACTTGTATTTAACCCTTATGCTGCTGGTGGCCAATTTGGCCAATACAAAATAATGCAGAAAAATCACCGAAACCCTGGCAAATGGGTACTCTCCTTAGAATACTCGGTGAGAGCTTTCCAATGAGTACCAACAAGATGGGGTTTAGAAGGTTTTCAAAGATTTTTGCATTCTTGTACTTAGGGCTAATGTAGCCTCAGCATTGGAAAGGTTAAGGCTCCTAAACACCAGATTTTGGGCAAAAAGACTCAAAAAGACTCAAAAATATCTTGGATGAAGAAAAGTGTTAGGTCATCTAAGGTTATATTTTGTAAAATTTTCTGTATTTGTTGTGTCCAAGGAAATATTTTATAAGTTTCACTCATATATGACAATAGGCACATAAAAGGATGTAAAGAAACAAACTTTGTCATCCTATGCCAATACTTAGGGTTGGGTGTGATTATTTTTGTTAATTGAGTAACTTACTTCTGACCCCCAAAATTTCTTAAATCCTCAGTTTTGACTCTTTCCAAATCCTGGGTAAGACCCTGCTGGTAGGTGACCGGACATGTTAAAAACCCTATAGAGAAGTAGTCCACCTTCGGCAGAGAGATATGGAACCTGTCTGAATTTGTCAGTTTTACGGCAAGTTATTTGTAGTTTCACGTTAGAGATATGTTCTGGTCAGGGTCTTAGCCAGGATTTAGAAACTGGGTAGGCAATTGTAAAATGTTCTGGCATCCTAATTTTAAAGGAAGGCCACAATATAGTCAGATAGGGACCTCAAGTATGAATTTACTTTCTAAAATATGGCATAATATCCTCATACAATATTAAAGTAATTATAGGGAAGAGAAAAAGAATCAGTTATATGCTTAGAATTGACATCTTGAAAAATTAATCACTTTTGAGGGTTTGGGTGTCCAAATGATGACCAGATGCCCTGCTGGCTTAGACTATGGTCCTGGTACAGCATAAAATATCAAATACTGATATTGAATGTGAAAAAATATTGTGTCTAAAAAATAAACTTTAAAGCAGCGTGCAACATAACCACTTGTCTAGTTGCAAGTGAATTCAGCAAAAAAGCGGCAATTGGGCAAGCTGAACAAGACCCTAACTTGCCCCGCTCGGCAAGTAATGTTTTTGGCAGAGTTCTCTCGATGTAACTCCACTTTGTTTAATAGAGTGGCGGGGCAAGTAGAAGTACTGGCGGAGCAAGTAAACATTAGGGGCAGCTTGCCCCCGCTTGGCAAATGATGTTTTGGAACCTATGTTGCACCCTGTAAAGTATCATATCCTATCATTATTAAATATTGAAAATATTTCTGAAATTGGCCTAAGGTGATAATTTAGTACACCTAGATTATAACCACTAGGTGGTGTCCTTGGCTGGCTCCTAAGGGTGGATATCAAATCAAAAGATTACACATGAGTAATGATTACTCGCCACATATCCTAGCAACTTTATATTGTGCTACGGTCAAGAGAACAAAAGGCGGGGCCCTTTGGTCTTTCTTGTTAAATTGCTCCCGAACAACATAGCTGTCTGCTATGCCCATGCAGATTCCTTTGTGCTAGACCCTTTTGGGCTGAAAGTGAATAACGACACAGTCTTGAAGACAGTATTTTTGAATATGACAGATATAAACCTCATCTAGGTGCAAGGTCATGCACAGGTACCTTGAATTCTGACAAGATCTGAAAATCAGCATAAACTATGTAAACCTTGTGCTGTTAGTAAATTTGAGGCTTATGGGAACATTCAAAAATGTTTTTTTATAATAGTCATCATGCAGCTCCCAAGTTGAGGTAGGACCTGTCACCTTATTATTATATACATCCAGTAGATATGTTTTTTAAGGGTGCCACATTACCTCAAAATAGCCATTTATTGGTAAGTTTACCATTATTCAGCAAAAAATGAGATGTAACCTTTACAATAGCATAGACTCAGTTTTCAGATATTCAAGTTTTAAAAATTACCTGTGTATCGAGTAGGGTTCCATCTTAATTGCTTCCTGGATGTTTCCATATGATGGCAGATTGCTATTTATAGGCAAAATTTCTGAAACTGACTGTGAGTGCTAGATTTCTTAAAATTAGGTATCTAGGAGGCAGACAGTATCATTAGAAATATTTTTAAGGTAAGCTATCATAATGAAATATTGATATTGTAACATCACACAAAGTGTAAAGGTGCCAATCCCTGTCTACGATGCCTCAACAGGCCAAGGGCAGGACCAAGTAAGATTCCGATATAACATTTTAGCTCCAATCAGAGACTTGCCCAGCCAGGAGTCAGGGAGTCATCTTGACTCCCTAACACCATATGTTTGTCATAATGACACCCTGTTACATTTTGTAAGATTTTTTGTATATGTTGAGTCCAAGGAAATGTTTAAAAGGGTTCACACAGACAAAACAATAGATACATTAAATGATGTAAAGAAGCAAACTTTGTATTGCTATGTCAATATATATTGTTGGTATGACTATTTAAGATGTAAATTGGGTTACTGACTTTCGAGCCCCAAATTTTCAAAAATCGTCATTTTTGACCCCGTTTCCAAATCCCTAGCTCCAATGTATTCAAAATTTACATGAATTAACTAGGCTCTGAGGTCAGTGGGGAAAATAGACAGTAGCCCACCGGTCCGTTTCTACTAAAAATTTGAACGGGCTAGTAAAAGTCTTATGTTTACATGCCCAGAAAGTCTGCTAAATATTCTGACCGCATTAATTTAGTAAGCCTTTAGGCTTTCTGGAGCTGATGTTTCACTACATCTTTGAAGCTACAATTTGAACAGTAATGTAAACATTTAGAGCTGAACTTTTCCTTTGCTACATTGTGCAAAAGGTCCATACCAAGCATTACTGATGATGGCATACCTTTCTTTTATTCTTTGCCTGGATGGGTATACTTTTTAAAGTCTACATTACAAATAATGGCATGGACATTCAATATTCAATGGACAATTCTTCATTTTCTATTGAGTGTCATTTATTGTTGCAGATTTATGATTGCCAAATATATACATGTAATTTAATGTTAGAAATGCACAGTATGCAAGTGCATACAGTCAAAACAAAATCACTCAAGGCCAGGGTGACAACTAAGAAAAGGTTTTGGCAAAGGGATAAAGAAATGTCTTCACAACTCAGGTGTTGATGTAAACTTATGAATATGTATTGAACATGAGTAAATGTGTTGATCAATAATGTAAATTTCAGTTTTGGTACAAATAATGTTGAACGCAACAAAAAATACAATAAAAAGAACAATCATAAGTTATAAAATGTTTATTTTTGCCTTCATTAGTATGAGATTACAGATACATGTTTAAGAATTACCTAAAATCATTTTTTCTTGATATACAATACAGTATGACCTCTTGAGTCTGCAGGTTTTCAGGTCAACTATATTATGTTTGTATGCACACGATAGAAATAGACAAATGAAACATCTTTATATACACAGTTCACTTCTCAAAATTGTACACACAAAGGATACAATTATCATGACAGAGGTGAAAGAAATAAAATGCAAAAAATTTATGTACACCTTATAATGTAATATTCCACTTGGAAGTAAAAGCAAGACACTGGTAGCCATCAGTTGCCCCCTTAGGTTAGCCAAGTACTGATATGCAAAAATACTATTTGGTTAAAACATGTTGAACAGTACCCACCCCTCTTGCTTCCCCAGACTGTTTTACACTTTACATGTAAGTCATCTGTAGAAGAAAGGAAGGGTACATTCAAGCTAAAGCCAATTCATTTCAAGGAATTTCTCTTTTTGACTTATTCATAACAAGCTAGGATAAAAAATTTAAAATCTGACATTGTGTTGAAGATCTTACATTATTCTCCATCTCTCCTTTGAAGTGCACTGGTCGACCAATCCAGATTTCTTTGAAATTAGTGCTTTGAGCTGGGATAAGTTTCTAAGTTTTCAAAGGTATCGCCTCATAATATCATATTTTAATAAATGTTTGTACCTTTATTTAGCCTTGATTATTGACTTTGAAGAACACAACATATATGAGACCAAATCTTAATGGAATTGATAGATAATGCCTCTGAATGATTAAATGTCTACCAGTATATTGTTATTACACAGAAAGAGAACAGATGCATATACCATATGGTGCTCACTACCAACATTGATTATTTATAACAAACATAAAATCATCATGGTGTAATGAAGGAAATCCCAGATCTACAAGACACTCAAAACACTTATGATAGCCAGTTAGCTGAATTGCCATACAAAAAATTCACTGTGATTCTAAGAAAATAATAAATCCAAAGTATATGTACAGAGCAAGGTATGGGATATATCTACCTGATGGTAAAGGAACCTTTTTTTCCTGCCAATTTCCTCTTACCTCAAATAGATGATTACTGCCATTAGTTAGACTATATCATATGAAAATTACTATATCCTTATCATAGTACACCACCTATGTTTCATACATATAGCCATATGTAAAACTACTTTAAGTGACATCTTGTTAAAAAATAATAAAGCTTTGAGAAATACCCATGACATCACCATACTCCATCTTCATGACATAGGTGAAGAGTAGAGACAAAGATGTGATCAGCAGTGAGTGAAATTTACACCTGTATGGAATGAAATGCACAGCTAAGGATATCAGCAAAAATTACCCAAGTGCACTACAAGGACTTTCGCAGCTAAGAGTCAAAGAGTCATTTTGACTTCCTAACATCAGATTTTTGGCAAAATGAAACCCAGTAGTATTTTGTAAGATGTTTTGTATTTGTTGTGTCCAAGGAAATACTTAAAAAGTTTCACTCATACAAGACAATAAGCACAATATATGATGTAGAGAAACAAACCTTGTCTTGCTATGTCAATATATAGATTTGGTATGCTTTTTCTTGTAAATTGGATAACAGACATTTGACACCCAGAATTTCATATATGCTCCGTTTTACCCCGTTTGAATCCTGGGTAAGACCTGTCTCTACTAAGCATGGCAGAAAAAGCCATGATAATCAAAATTCAAATGCTCACATGTGTAGCAGTGGGTATTATCTATGCTGAGTTCACATTCTCCTTACACTCCCTGGTGTGGATTAATATCAGATTCTCTCAAAAGAGATAATATCATTTTATTGTATCAAATTGACCACTAAGTGTTATTTGTAGAGCAGTTATTGTTTAGACAATGGAACAAAATGCATTCACATAAATGCAAAGCAAACATTAAAAGCCATGCTATTTCTTGGCTGATGAACTTAAAATAACTAATAAATGGAAAACCTATGTCGCTGGTCCAACCATGAGTATCAAACATAATGAACTTGCAGTACATTGTAGCATATCGATTGAGCAACCATTATATCTTTTCTAGAAAGTCATACACCATGTCATGATTATGAAATATAATTATCTAAGACCACAACATATCCAGAAACTTTCAAGTCTGAAATTATTGTGCAAATACTGTAATATTCAACAGTGATGAAACCCCTGTCTCTTGCCTGATACATAACTCAGAAAAGTTATCATTTTAAATGGGAGTAGTCACCCTATCAGTCGTCAGCTCTAACAACTATTGAGGGTGAAATCATAATAGTTACTCCAACATGACTGATGTACTATACATGGTTCTGCCAGTTAAAACTAAAATTTCCATAGGACATTTCATCAAGCATTCTGATGTAATCCACAAAAGATCCAAGACTTTTGGTTTATTGATACAAGACTTTCTAAGAAGTCAGATTATTGCCATGTAAAAATGTAAGAATATAGGGTACCAATTTCAATGAATTCAAGTTATAAAAGATTTTCATCAACAACTTCAAAGGAAATTGAAATTATGACTGAAGATTAAAAGCTATAAGACATTTTTCATTCACCGTTCAGGGCTCGACGCTAAGGGTGAACCTATGGCCCCAGGCCAGTAAAAATTCCCAAAAACAGTTTTGGGCCAGTAAAAAAAGACTTCAACTGGTCCTACAGGCCCAGTAAACATTTGGAGACATTCTTGTTAAAAAGTTTCCCCTCGAGAATGTCCCAAAATGTTTTTGAAATAAATGAAGTTAAAATTTATAAAGATAAGTGTTGTGGTGAATTTTATCCAATGTTCTTTCTTGTTATATGTTAAAGAAAAAATGTAGGACCAGTAAAAGTTTTGCAGGACCAGTAGATGCTAGGTGTTACTGGTCCTACAGGGCCAGTATCATTTTGAGTTAGCGTCGAGGCCTGCCGTTTGAAACTGACAAGTATTTTCAGGTGCACCAATCATGACTGACAAGTGGACAATATAACTATCATTATTCCTACTCTATTTAAACATTCATGCACAATTTTCCTTCTCTTGATGCAAAAGTTTTATTCTGTATTTACTGTTAGTTTATAATATCTTAGATTCAGTAGATATTTTCTCCTTATTAGTAGAAGTTATGATTCACGGCATTGTATTCGTTTAAAATAGCAACACTTTTCAAAAACACATACATTACTTCCATTTTTATCTATAGCCAGGACCAAGACTCCCTGATTTATGAAAAATACTTGATTTTAGGTAAAAAAACACCCTGGATTATGGTATCTGTTTTTTTTAATAGATTCTTAATCCAAGTTAAATTTCTAAAAGGTTTAACTTCAAAATAATAACAAAGACATTTCCTGAAGAATTAAGCATATATTTACTTAATATGTTAATGTACATAATCAGTGTAATGATTTTTACTTTTTCAATCAGGGATTTTTGACACCCTAAATTCTTGAAATCCCAATTTGGACACCCTGTTATGAAAATCCTGGCTAAGTCCCTGTATGTGATCCTATACTGACTGACTGGACAGATGCATACTGAGAGGAGACAGATGATCACACACCTAGATCTTCCCTACAGTGAAGTTACCTCTCTGTCTTCATAATAATCAGAGCAACATCATGTAACAATATATATGTGTGTGTGTGTATATATATATATATATATATATATATATATATATATATATATATATATATATATATATATATATATATATATATATATATATATATATATATATATATATATATTCAGGGTTCGACTTTCCCACGGGCCCAGGGGCATATGCCCCTAGATTTTGCTGTGGGCCCCTAGATTTGTTATACTACTTGTAGGGGCCCAAAACCGCATGTATGATAATCATAAATCCTGGTTTTGACCACTTATTTTTATCTAGAGACCTTTTCGGGCCCCTAGCCAGAAAACTAAGTGTCAATATATATATATATATATATATATATATATATATATATATATATATATATATATATATATATATATATATATATATATATATATATATATATATATATATATATATATATATACATATATATGTGTGTGTGTGTATTTTATACATATTATATGTGTGTATGTATGTACACACACACGCCTATATCCAGCTTGCACTTTTGGTCTTGCGCTCAGGTCTAAGTGGCCACAAGAAATGTCTGTAAGTTCGCTTGTGTCAAACACTGAAACAGTGAAAGACGAAACTGACAAAATCCATACCTAGCGCACTGTTAAGCCATAAACAGATAAAGAACTTTCAACTTATCCACTATAATGGCGCCTATTATCCTATAGTAAAATTGACTATATTTATTAAAAGATCCGTTTGAACATCCACCATCCTTACGTTGATAAACATGATATTACTTCATCTATTATTTTACGTATCTTTTTTCATGCTGGTAAATACAAATATCACAAGCTGCTCAGAGCGAGTGGCCACTTGCTGTATGTCAACATAACCACGCCGGTTTGTTTACATTGCGAAACATTCCAACGTGGCGGCGATGCACTGAGCCACCTAGCGGGAGATGCCTACAGAGCCTCGTTCTGACGCGCATCAGAGCGAGGCGTGAATAAGGTCTATTAACAGGCAGCAATGAATATGTCCTTCAGAGTCTGTCAATCTAATATAACTTGCTGCACCATAGGCCATCTGAGAAGCGTCTGCAAAGTGATGTAACTGGATTTGCACTATCTCCCCTTGTAGTTCGGGCTGTATACACCGGCGAACTTTGAACTTTCCCATCTTCTCTAGATCTTGCCTCCAGCACAACCATGTCTCTAATGCATCATCTGGCAACACGTCATCCCAGTCTAACTTGGAACGCGTGAGATCCTGGATAAGCTTCTTTGCAGTGATTGTGAACGGACAAGCAAATCCAAGCGGATCGTACACTGAGCTGACAATGCTAAGCAGTCCACGCTTTGTCAAGGGTTTTTCACTTAATGTAATCTTGAAACTGAAGCAGTCCAGCTCTACGTCCCAGTAAACACCGAGAGCACGCTCTGAAGGAAGAGCTTCACAATTGAGGTCACGACCTTTGACCTGTTTTGCCCTGTCCTCCTCTTCAATTGTAGACAAGACATTCCTGCTGTTACTTATCCACTTGGTAAGTCTGAAACCACCTCTCTTTAGAAGAGTGCACAGTTGGTCTACCATGCGGATGGCCTTGGTTTCATTCACAACAGACTTTAGACAGTCGTCGACGTAAAAGTCTTTCAGCACAGTTGCTACTGTTTCAGCATCAAACATGTCACGATGGTCCTCGGCTGTGCGGCTCAGAGCAAAAGAACAACAGCTAGGGCTCCAAGTACCTCCAAATAAGTGCACTGTCATTCGGTACACTTCAGGCTCTTTATCCATGTCTCCATTTGGCCACCATAAAAAGCGTAGCGCATCTCGGTCTTCAGGTACAACACCAACCTGATGAAACATGGCTTCAATGTCTGACATGATAGCCACTGGATACTGTCTGAAACGCAGTAGCACACCAAGCAATCCATTCAGAAGGTCCGGCCCCTGTAACACCTGGCTATTCAGTGATACACCCTGAAAGCTTGCCTTACAGTCAAACACGACGCGAACTTTGTCAGGTTTCTTCGGGTTATGCACGGTATGATGCGGAAGATACCACACTGTATCACTTCTGTTGAGCTGGTCCTCCTCAACCTTCTCCGCATAACCTCTTTCCAAGAGATCACTCATGAAATCAGTATAAGCCTTGTGCTTGGTCTCATCTCTTGTAAGTTGTCTTCGAAGGGATTCCAATCTCTTCTCTGCCATTTCTCTATTGGGTGGCAAGAAAGGTGGGCGTCGCCTGAACGGAATCGACAACATGTAGTGACCATCTTCTTTATGATGGATGGAATCCTCCCAAATGGAAACCGCACGTTTGTCTTCAATCGATAAGCCTCGCTTTTCTCCAACCAATGAGTCTTGACCCTCAATTTTCCAGAACCTTTCCAACTGTTCGTTGAGGTCATGATCAACTTGTACAAAATTGGAAGTGGCTTTGCGTTTGCTGCTGGCGCCACCTAGTGGCCCATTCAATGTCCATCCCAATATAGTTTTTGTAGCATACGGGTCACCTGGTTTCCCACGTCTGAGGTCTATTGGGATTAAGGCATCGGGAACATCCTGGCCAATCAATAGGTCCACCTTGCGAGCATCAATCTCCGGGAACTTGACATCTTCAAGATGCTTCCATTTATTCAAATCTTCAGATCTGCCAAGGTTATTCTGATTGACAGACAGAACTGTCCTTGTATACACCTCGGGTATCTTCAACACATTCTCCTTTGACACATCTGAAACCTCTAGGCATACAACAAGAGTCTCAGTTTCACTATTTGTCTTCTCCAGTGTTGTTAAAGACAACAGTTCCTTCTCACCACTAACACCGAGTTGCTGTACTAGTTCCTGAGAACAAAATGTGTTAGTGGAACCAGGGTCTAGTAATGCAAACGTATGCATTGACCGTCGAGATCCCGGAGCACGAACAATCACTGGCACGATTGGCAGGGCAATCCGCATCGCTTGACTAGGTCCGGAAACACTATAATTCACACCATGATCCACTTCTGCAAAAGTACTTTGAGCCTCTGATATCACAGCTGGAACCACAGGTGCACTTGGCTCTCTAGTGTCAGTACCATCAAGCATATGTAAAAACTTTGTATGCTTTGCTCCACATCCTGGTACAGAGCATGTGCGTCTCAGCCAGCAACGACTTGCAAAGTGCCCAGGCTTCAAACAGTTCCAACACAATTTCTTGTCATTCACAAATTTAAGTCTGTCCTCAACTTTCATCTCTTTGAATGAATTACAGCCAAACAGTGAGTGAGCACCAGCACACTTGAAACACTTCACAACATATGCACTGGAACCGGAACTGGAATGGCGATTCTCACTTTTGACTTCAGTGGCAGAATTATAGCTACTGCCTTTCCTGACTACTGTCCTCTTCTGCCATTCAGGCCTTTCTTTGGTATTAACAAGTCCACCATAAACAGGATCATTGGCTACCTCAGCAGCCTCCAAGACGAACTTTGTAACATCATCAATGTTTGGGTTTCTCATGTTCACTTTCCGTATCTGATGAGCCTTTGATCTCCATTTATGTTGCATGAAGAATGGCAAGCGACTAATTATTTTCACCAAAGAGCTCTGTGAACTGATCTCTGCAGTGTTTCCCATGGCATGTAGAGTGTCCGCACAACTCCTCAATTCATCTGCATAATCTTGAATCTTATCTCTCTCATGCGGTTTGATAGCAGGACCGTTTGTTACTTTGTTGATCCAGGTTTCTGTAATCACAAATGCATTGCCGAATCTCTCCTCCAAAAGTTGACGAGCCCTTGCATATCCTTCCTCAGGCCTCATTACTGCACAACTTTGAATGACCATTTTTGCTTTGCCTGTGGTATATTGCAGGAGACGAGACAACTTTGAGCCACTATCAACAGTGTTCCGTTCCACATTATTGTCGAATGTACGGATAAAACCCCAGTATTTGAGAGGGTCACCGTCAAAAGTCATCAATTCCACCTTAGGAATCTGCATCGCATCAAGTAGCTGTCTCTGCTGGTGCTGCCCTTCTTGAATGATATGCACTAAGTTGCTGTTTTCACTATCAGGCCTATATTCTTGCGCCAATGGATTTAACTGTGAAGGCACAGTGCTGCCACCTATCAGTTGAGAATGTCCGGAAGTAGGATTTATGGCATAATACTGCGTAGGTGCACAAAGTTCAGTTGGATGTGGCTGTAGATGTTCAGCAGTGGCGCCATCTGTTGGACGAGTCTGTGGATGTGCACCAGTGGTGCCACCTGTTAGATGCTGTTGCGGAGCACCAAGTCCATGTTGACTTGCTTGAACACCAGTGGCGCCACCTATTAGATGCTGTTGCGAAGCACCAAGTCCATGCTGACTTGCTTGAACACCAATGGCGCCACCTCCTGACAGGGTCGCATGGCCCTGCGATTGATCCTTGCTCTCTTTAGAAGTTACACTAGTGGCGCCACCTAGCCGAGTCTGTCCACACTGCCCTTCGGCCTCGGCCAACACACTTTCCTCGGCTTCAAGTTTCACCATTTCCGTTTCGAGGCGAAGTTTCTCTCGTTGTTGGCGTATCTTCATTTCCTGTTCATCTAACTCCTGTTGCCTAGTCAATGATGCAATTTCTGCTTTTAAAGCCGCTCTTTTTGCAGCTGCTTTCACGATAGCACTTGACAGTGATGACCGATGACTGCTCCTGCTACCATTGGCCGATTCTCCAAGTCGAAGTGATTTGTCTGTTTCAATTCCTTGAGCAAGTCTCTTTTCCACTGAACACACATAATTGCTCACTTTTTCCATTAAGTGAACATACTTGCTCTCAACATCATCATAATATTCTTGAGACACCTCCTTGTCATCATCATCTGTTAGCAGTGAGTGGAATTCCCCATGTCTCTGTCGAAATCTCTTAATGGATTCCAATAATTCTGCTTTCTTTATTTTGACAGCTTTGAAATCCTCTTCACTGTATCCCAGCATTGAATTGAAAATCTCATTTTCCTTCCTAGTCACAGCTGACTTGGCTGCCTTCCTTGCTTGACGATATTCCTGTAGCTTGCCTTTACTACCATTTGTGGCCAATGAATCAGATGAACCACCAGAAGCCATTATTCTTGTATAGCAAAGCACAGTTATTGAACTATGTAGTTGTCATAAGTCATTTGCTATAAATAACACGAGCCATAGCTTGAACACACTTGACGATGACGATTTATTGACGAGTTATACAGCTTGACATTTCAGTGGCGATATCTTGAAAGTGGTTCAATCTAGAAAGAACAACCAAAGAAAAACCTCAATATACACCAAGTACACAAATCTCAAAAATACACAGAAATATATTAATATTTCCAATCAAATATCTCCAAATATGCTTTAATACACAAGTTACTCATATACCAAGTTACTGTAATGACCAAAGAAACTGACAGAAAGAAGTAAATGGACAAAATGAGCTATTTCATTGTTATGCAAATTAGATGGACAGAGAACTAAATCCTTACTGGTAACACAATGTACATGTCAGAAATCATTAAGGTATAACTTAACAATCCTAAATCTCATATGCACAAATATTAGCTCAATGTTGACCTAAGACACTTATATTACAGATACAGTACAACTTATTACTTGATAGTTGATAATAAATGACAAATACTCACAACTTTGGGCTCTCCAATGTAAACACAGTGACAAATTAAATGGCTTCTTGTTCTCTTCCCAGCCTCCTTTTGGACCAAGGAAGAACTAAACACAAAGGGTTAATTCCCAGTGGAGCCACCTATTGGCAAAATTCTAAACTACAATACCATTACTACCAGTAATCAATGACATACAATAAACATAACCACACACACAAATTAAATTAAAGTGAAATCATTTACCAATTTTCCTCCAATAATCACACATAACAAACCAATACCAAAACCTGTATTCTGTCCGTTACAGTGATG
>OZ012695.1:171118-200235 GCA_963942565.1 Maea johnstoni | reverse complement strand
TATATATATATATATATGTATATATAGTATATATATATATATATATATATATTATATATATATATATATATATATTATATATATATATATATATATATATATATGTATATATATTATATATATATATATATATATTATATATATATATATATATATATATATATATATATATATATATATATATTATATATATATATATCTATATATATATATTATATATATATATATATATATATATATATATATATATTTATATATATATTACTATTATCAACCCAGACATAGCTACCCGTAAGATGTTTTATGGGAATACTTGAGTATACGGTCATTTAAGGAGGAACACATACATGCGTTATCCGCTCACACCATCCTCGATGTAATAAGCAACTTATATGTCTAGGTGTTTACACACCTGAGGTTTTCACTGTACGTCATTAATTATTAATGAATTACGCCGCACGAGTTTTTTTTTAATTTCGCACAATGCTGTTTTTTATTTTCTTTTTCTGTTCTGTGTTGATTTCATATAATATACAACATATTTATCATGTAATATGCTATAATACAATACAGTACAATAAAATACATATATGAGTGTAGTGAATGTGAAAGCGACTATGTTATCATACGTTATCTTTCTAGAACTTATTTGCTAGTTCGTTATACACTCTACCCCAAATCTCTTGAAATTTTGTCTCTTTTAACATTAATTTGCATGATATTCTTCAAGATTTAACTGACTGTATACCATCCTTTTGACCTCATTTATGTGATGTTTCTTCCCCATTTTCCTATTATTGTATATAACCAGTTTTGTGCACATGATAACCTTGTCAATTATTTTGTCTGGGGGATTACTTCCGAAGATTTTTTTCTATTTCATTTATTTTTATCCTTTTGTCAGTGATATCTTTACACCAGCACTCTATTTGATTCCACAGTATTATCACAAATCCGACATTCCAAGAATGCATGCTTTATAGTTTCCTCTGTTTCATAGCAAATAGGACATAAATTAGTATCTGAAATTTTCATGACATGTAGTTTCTTGTTTGTTACAATTCTACTGTGCAAAAGTTCTAAACTGGAAATATTTCTGGTATGGCGCCTTCTATCATTTTTGGTATAGCAATGAAACTATTTTCTATACTATTGTATGAAATTTCTTCATTAAGAACTCTTTCCATTTATTTTTAACTTCTATTAAGATATTGGAGTTATATACCATTAATTTGTTGTATATTCTATTACAACCTTTGTTAGCTATTCCTACCTCGAATAGTATTCTTGGAAGAAATGGTCCGGTAATTTTGTTCTTAAGTATACATCCTCTTGTTAGTTTTTTCCATCTTTTAACCATTGTATGATAATCAAGGAAGTTAACTTTTACTCCTTGCACTTTTAACTCTCTTTCTGTTAGGAGATTTCCTTCTTCATCTAGTATGTCAGATATAATATGGAATCCCTTTTTCCTCCCATTCTCTCCTATATGCTATTTCAAATTTACTATTATGCCTATAATGGAGCGTTATAAATTTGGTTCGTATTATTATATGTTAGAGTGTTATACAACTCGTTGATTGCTTTTGCAGTGTCTTTCCAAAATTTGTTAACAGTGTTTTTTGATAACCATTTCTTGATACTCATCACCATATCTCAATATATTACCAAAACCATATTGCATAGGGAATATGGCCCACCCCTCTTTTTGGTTCATTAATCTCTTAACCCATGAGATTTTTTAAAGCAAAGTCAAATTTCTGTAGGTTTGTTAATTTCAAACCTCCAAGATTGGATAGAGTTTCTAGTATCTCTTTCCTAAACTTTGGAATCTTATTATTCCATAGGAAAGTTCTTAAAGGTTTCTTCGAGTTGAATTATGGTACTTGGCTTTGGAGATGGCAGAGACAACAGGACATGCGGTAATTTTGGATATTAGTAAGCTTTTGATGATAACTATTTTTCCCAAATGGTGTTAGAAATCTACCGTTCCAAATTTGTATTAATTTATGTATTTCTTTTAATTTTGTGTCAATATTCCTTTCCGTGATATTTTCAAAATCTTTTATATTATATGTAATACCTAGGGATACAAATTCCTGAGACCAATCCAATTTTAAGTCTTCACAAAGAATTGTCCCGTTGTCTCTCCACTCCCCGATCTTGACTACCTTTGTCTTCTCTTTATTCACTCTAAGTCCACTCACTTCCTCAAATTCCCCCAAGGTCAACATGCAGTTCCTAATATTTCTTTCATTTGCTTTAATAAATAGGGTAGTGTCGTCCGCATATTGGGATATTTTCTGTTCCCTTTGGAAAATTGTAATGCCTTCTATATTTTTATTATCTCTAATGGCTTCTGATAATATTTCTGCAGCTAACACAAATATGTAAGGGGACACAGGGTCCCCCTGGCGACAGCCCCTCCCTAGTGGTATTGTGTTTGAGAAATTCCCATTCTGCAAAATTTTTGAAGTTGAGCCTATTTGTAGTGATTTAATCCAATTTATTGTGTCTATACCAAAGTCAAATATTTTAAGTGTTTTTGCAATAAATTCCCATGAGATGGAATCAAAAGCCTTTTCAAAGTCTATTAATAGTATGAGGCCATTTATTTTTTGAAGATTACATTCATGTATTATGTCATAAGTTATCCTGGTGTTTTCTCCAATAAATCTACCGTTAATAAATCCTTTTTGATCGGGATGAATAAGTTTAGGTAGTATTATTTTAATCCTTTCTGCTATTGTACTTGAATAAAATTTATAAATAGAATTTAACAGGGTTATAGGGCGCCAATTTTTTAAGTTGTTTCTAAGTTTACCTCCTTTTGGGATACATGTTATTACCCCATCTAATTGCCTTGGATTCAAAATTTTATTTTCCCTGTATGATTTTATTAATTGCAATAGGATGAATCTTATATTAGCCAGAAGATTTTATAGAATTCATTTGTAAACCCGTCTGGCCCCGGGCTTTTGTTATTTTTGCTTTTCTTTACTATTTGTGCTAATTCCTCTATGGTTATATCTTTTTCTAATAGCTCCCTATCTTTAGTGTTTAATTTAGGTAGTCTCTCATTTATTTTACTTAATGATGTAGTTTCAATATCCCTATTATTTTGTTTTTTATATAGGTTCTCATAGTATCTACGCATCTCCTCTAATATATCCGAAGGATCTCTTAGTACTTTTTTATCTGTTTTTAGTTCTCTGATATGTTTTGATACAAAATTTTTATTTTCTAAATTGAGGAAAATTTTTGATGGTTTTTCTCCCACACAATTATTTTGCCATCTAGACCTGATTAATGCACCCTGAAGTTTATATTTACGAATTTCTTCTAGTTCTATTTTTTTCCTTTTCAAATTTTTTATCCATGTCTCATTATTAATATTATCAGGTATTTTTTTTCTAGCTTTTCAATTTCTCTATTCAGTGTTATTTCTTTGTTATTTTGACTCCTTTTTTTTTTTGCTGAATATGGTATTATTATGCTCCTTAATTGAGCGTGGAGAACCTCCCACAACAATTCAATATTTATCATAAAATCCAGGTTAAGTTCTTTATAATTATTTTTTATAAACTCTGGATGGTACGGAGTGCAGGCGTAGGTGCTTACAATCAGCTCTATTTCTTTCTCTATTTTATCTTTTAACTCTAAGTCTAATAGAAGTGAATTATTGAGTTTCCAGTTTCCTCGTCCACGTTTATGTTTGCTGATATTTAGTGTTAAATTAACCGGTGAGTGATCAGATCTGTAGCTGTTTTTGATTTCTGAGTTTGCATAGATATCTAATAGTGTCTCCGATATTAAGAAATAGTCTAAACGGGCCATTTTCTTGTAAAAAAGTTGTCTCCATGTAAACTGTTTAATTTGTGGGTTTGTATACCTCCAGACATCAATTAAGTCAAGTTTTTCTTTGTAGTTATAAACAGTCTGGGCAGCTTTAGGGTTGTTATGTTTTTTATAGTTTAGAGTGTCTAATTTATAGTCGTTTACTAAATTCCAATCACCCGTTATAATTAAGTTTTTGATATTCATCCTTTCTATTTTTTCAAATAACTGTTCAAAAAAATTTGGGGCGTCATCGTTCGGGGCATAAATATTAATTAGAAGGAAGCGGGCTACTTCCGGTATCTCCAAATCTAGGATAATGTATCTTCCGTCCGTACTACTATTTTGGTTATGTATTATATACTCGAAATTACTTTCTAGAGCTATTAACACCCCTCCTGCATTTTTTTCTTTACTTGCAATAATGTATTCTACATTCCATTCTTGCTTAAGGGTGTTCATATCCTCTTGGATGAGGTGGGTCTCTTGTAAGCAGAATATATTAATTTTTTCCGATTTTGCTTTTTGGAAGATATCATTTCTCTTCTGTTTATCCCTTAGTCCCCTGACGTTAATTGATTCTATTTGTATTGTTTCGATCCTATTTCTGTTTGAACTTTGATATTGTGTAATCTAATAAACATGTTCACTTTCTCCCAATAGGTACAGATCCTAATCCCAGTATACGGACGAACTTTCGGGTCGGACTTACTGTAATGATACTTACCAAGACTTTTCTTTACCTTGGTGTGTATAGGGGGCGCTCTAACTAAATGAAAGTACTTAAGTAAATGGCTGACATGTAATTGGAATATATTTGTGATCAGTTTTCTATAATTGTCGCATGTTGACCCAAGGAGAAAACAACAAATAAATATCTTAAATTTATAATATATGTATTCACTGTTGTTGCTCAAGTTACAGTAAAGTGGTCTTTCCCACGTGGGGTAACAGCGTGCGGTATCAATATAAAAATAAACAACTATAGCATATCGCAAAAGCATAGATATATACATATGCCGGTGGTTTCCCGGCTCACACACTAGTATATCGAGTTCTCTACTCGCGGCCACTCTAGTTGCGTGTAGGTATACCCTGGTGACCTTCAAGTTCTGGCCAAAATTTAACCTTTTAATATGTGTTAATAAGTTACCAGTTCTTACTACACAGTAGAGAATAGCACTCAGTTATAACCGACGGTGGCGCTGGTGACTTTCCAGCCGACACTCAAGAATACTGCTGGTGACTTTCCAGCCGGCAATAAAGAAGTGATCCAAAAGTATTTACTGCTTATTACAGCTAAGTAAGCAGTCCTACAGTACTGATAAAGCAGGTGGCTTTCCGGCTTTTATCTGTTCTGATTCAAAACTAGATAGGGGTTGGTGATTTTCCAAACCCTCTATCTGTACTTACTGTGGTGCGGTTGGGAGTTTAACTGACTTAAAACGGATCAAATACCGTTTAAAAGGCGCACCAGAATAGCTATACAGTGACGTGAGCATAACTCCCCCGTAAATCAATGTGTCCATGATTAGTCCCCCTCGCATAACTGCCCCAGCAAGAGGCATTCAATTCATAAATTGTCTGGAATTGATTTTAGTTTACTATGGGTGTTGATTTTCAGACACGGGTATCCTCTATCTGACAAGTGCTTCCGTCTAGCGGGATGACACTATATCACTTTGATCAGCAATATGCTAATGATCATGAATTTTCGAAATTTTAATCTCTCTGCTACTCAATAGAGGTCGCTTGAGAATCTTTTTCTATTGTATTGTTTTCAGCGTAGGCAGACAGTTTAAACTATTGCTGAGTTCCAATTAGTCTGGGAGCGTGTGTTTTTTTTTTTTTTTTTTTTTTTAACTTAGGTCACACCATATGTAAAGGATATTTGATGATTTTTAACTATGATGAAATGCATTATTAACATAACATTTCGAATGTCATTGTATTTATTCAGCGATAATCATAGTTTTAACACCTTTTGGTTTTCTTTGGACTATGCCATCGTTATGCAGAGTAGGGAGTAAGTCAGCCCACGTCACCGTACCGCCGTAACCCATACATTTTGGATCGTTTCTTCTCTTTAATTTTTGGGCGTACGGTTTCTTCCGTAGCCCCATGTTTTAAAGTGTTTTTTCCTTTTTTGAAAATTAACATAACAAAAGAAAAATACAAAGCATCATTTAATCTTAACAAGAATTCTTTTCTTGTTGACAACTTATGACACGCTATAAACCACTCATTTTCGCTTTATCCGAGCAAATGACAAGACAATCTAACCGTTATAGATAGCCTTTGATGTAGTTCAAAGTTACCTTGTATTCGAGCCTTAGACAGTTAAGAGTATAAACAATGTTGCACATAGAGAACATAGTATTGTTGAGATAAACATCAATAATGTGCTATACAGCATTGTCCGTATTTTGTATTTTTTATAGTGAAATCTTTAAACAGTTTACTTTACGAATCATATTATTATATGATTTTCTTTTCAGAAAACTTAAAGATACTACAGCGAAGAGTTTGCGTATTTCAATTACTATACCATATGACAAATGAAGTATTATGACCAATTCTCCAATCTCTAATGTCTAATATTACACGTGTTCAAATTTGATATAGTTGGCAGTTTCGTTTTTTTACATAGTGTTTTTAATGTATAAGAATATTAACCCATGTTTTATTGTATTGTTATGGGATACGAAAAAATAGTTCGGTTGATTGTTACTGTTGCTCTTGATTCGAAATCCGCACATTGTGTTCTTATATTGAATTAGGATTGTGGTATTGGTCAATTTTTATAATTCAATCTTAAACAAATTAATATGAGCACGTGTCCGAGGTGAGGATACTTATAAGACGCAAGAAAAGAATTTTATGCGTAAATACCAATATGAAGGACGGAGTGTGAGGCTCCTGTGTAAGTTCAATTAGTCGTATATCCAGCAATGCTATTACCTGACCTCGTTATATAAAATGATTTATATGAGTCAACAGATCTATCCTAGAGTATGTAGCGTCTGTAACTCTTTTCAATGTGGGTGTTAAAAATAGTCCGCCTGGCGGCGACTTTTTAGAACTAAGTAATCAATGGTGATAAGTTTCGGGGATAGTTTACGACTGGATACTCTTTTAACTGTTTAACTGTAATAAATGAGTTGTAAAAATTCCTATAAATTGGGATTATTGAACACAGGTACATTAAATAGCATTGCTGTCTTGCGTATGTAGTAATAACAGATTAGATTGAAAAATTGTGTTATATCTTCTCACCTCGGACTTACCCATCGTCAAATGTTTTTCGCTGTTGCGCCGTGTAGATCTAGGGATAGCTTGTGACATGGATGTGATGATTCCGGACGAATTGGTGTGATGAACCGTCCTTCTAGCTGGGGGGAGCCTGACTGTTGCCATGGTGATACGAAGCTGGCTTGTAGGATGATGCGTTGGTCGAAGTCAATGTCGTAACGTCTGGTTGCTGATGTTGGTCACCATGTTGTTTCGTTGGCATGTTGGTGGCCTACTATTGAAGAGGAATGTTGCGTTGATACGATGAGATGGTGATGACCTACTATTGGAGTGGTTGTGGCGGTTGACATCGTTGTATGGTGGAGGGCGAAGACCTACTATTGGAGTGGTGAGGCTTGTTGGCGATACGGTGTGATGTAAACGAGTCGACTTACTATTGAAGTGTTGAATTGTATCAGCATGATGGAGGCCTACTATTGGAGTGATGATGTTGGCGGGTGTAGAGAAGTTGACCTACTATTGTAGTGATGATTCCCGCCGGTATCTAGATGGTGTCGCTGCAGGCACTATGTGATCCTACTATTGAAGTAGTGCTCTCTCGGTGATGTCAACCTGTGATGGGTTGATGTGTTGTGGCGATTCAGGGTGAGGCGCCGCAGTGCAGACGCATAAATATGTATCTACTATCTATTGGAGTACAACTAAGTTATTTAAATGTCAAAACCAAAGAAAGGAAAATAGAAAAGCATTGTGTTCATTTCGATACTTCATATCAGTTCGGTTTCGTTTTCCGCCGCTATCTTATTCAAATATTTCAACTTTATTCACCATGTTGCGGTTCTATCATTGCCTGTTCTAATTGGGTGCGAATATGTTGAAGGGCTTTTCAAAGCTTAGAAGTTGAAAATTATAATCTCATGATACCGCCAGTTGTGCTATATTGGCATAAAAGTTTTAGTCTTAATGTCAAGAAAGCGAAGTTGCGCCAAGAAAAATAGAAAGTGTTTCCAGTGTGCAGTTATCGACTCAAACAGACCTATAGTTCTTTCATTGCGCTAATGTTTTACTCTGAGTTTGGGCTCGACTATTTACCCTTCGATTAAGTCATCGTCAATTACTCTCGTACGTGCATGGACTAGTATTTCTCGCATAGTATCGTTTAACTCCATGATTACCTTGTCAAGGGCTGCCACTTGTGCTGCATTTGGGTTCTCTCCTCCATCCCTCAGATCAGCCGGAAGCTCTGCGAAGTCAACTGGGTGCCCTTGTCCAATTGCAAGTTGCGCCCTGGATACCAGACTCTGCCATGCTCTAACTACATTTACCATGACGATTAATACTCTCCTCATTCTAGTCTTAGGTTTTTGATGATGGTTTCTGCGGAACACGTTCCATGCCCTTTCAATCCTTCTTGTTGAGAATAGGATGACTGCTTCATAATCGTCTGTCCATACATCATATGTTGAAAGAAGAATTTTCGGGCGATTGAAGATTAAGTTGAGAGTTGCCATGTTACCGTTACCTGCGCAGCTATCTAAGTCAGTGAGGTGAATGAGTTAACCGCTGTCGAGTTCCCCGGATGTACTTTCGCATTTCTGGGGTTCACAAGTTGAGGTTCATGGGTGGGTGAATTGTTGAGGCGCCCTCTTTTGGTCACTTTGTAGAGTATTGTCTAAGAATAGCTTTCATAATGCCCCATTGAAGCATGTAGGATTTACTCTCTAAAATGGTGATTTTGGGACTGTTTGATCACTCCGTTGCACTTTTAAAGGCTCTTTTTTGAGTGCTCTATCATTCAATAACTTTAAACCTCTCAAAGTAGCTTGCATTATTTTTTTAGTCGGCAGCCATGTTTCCCAAATTCCAGAAGTTACTCCGAAGTCTAGTTTGATAGCATTTTCTGTACTTGTTAAGCAGAAGCATTGTAGCCCGAATTTGTGTATGAGTTTCTTACGCAGACATTGCCATTTGACCCCAATTTTTTTAACTTCTAATTGAGTATTTAACACTTCCTGTTGAATGTTATGTACTGGTTTGAATTTCTCTATATGTTCACATTTCTGTAGGCATTCTTGGGTTATTGCAGTTAAGTGTTTCCTTTCACTTTCAAATTCTTGTAAACCCAATAATGTGATATTATTCATGTTCGAAGGTAATTACGTACAGTTTGTTTGAGCATGTACCTTTCTATACGTTGTATCTATTGTGTGACTGTCGGCAGATATATGTAGACATGCGGCATTGGTGTAAAGTACCAGTTGTCCGATTACTGATTCTTTCTTATTGTTCGTGTGCAGCGGGTACTCTATTAATAGATAGTACTGTTCAGGTGTGCTAACGTGTAGGATTGTTCGTAGAAATTTTGTCACCAATCCGCTCTTGTTCGCAGTTACGATCTGGAGTGGTTTTCATTGTCAATGAATGGGTAATATTTTTGAATTCGGGCAACTCATAAACTTTTGTCGACGGGTTTGCTAGCTAAATTGACATATGTGAATACAAGGACTATAAATTTTGTAAATATGGAGACGTTAACTGTCGATGTATATATTCATCAAATAATTTATTCTTGTAGTATAAAATAAAATGTAAATAAGACTTGGTCTCTATTCATATATATTTGCATATACGACGATTGATTCCACTCTCCGATATATAAATAATTGACAAATCGATGTTGTATTTCATGATTGATCATAATCAGTGCTTGTATATCGACATGTAGATGAATTCATCCTTGGGTATTTACAGATTAAGTGTTGATTGACAAATTCATTGTTCTTAGTGTAAATGGTGTATAAATACTTCGATGTAAGTTCTTGCCGGATAAATATAGTCTTCGCTTTTGTAAATGTGGATATGTACATTAGTCCATCACTTTAGTATTATTGAGATGAGAAGAATTGTAGTATTAATAAATAATTGTCGGCAAATGTATCCGTAATATAAGTTCCTACCAGATCAGAGTAGCCAGGCAAGCATTTTATAATTGAGCTCGGCGTTTTGGTATGCATGCTTAAATCTTGTTATCTATAGCGGGTCACCGATTGAAGACTGATTGTACTTAAATGTTTCAAGATGAAAACTAAAGGCAATTGTATATATAAGCGTAGTCCGTGTAGACACAGGAAGGTATGATTAATGATGCACTTTCTGGTAACATTCGTAAGTCTATGGGTGCGATAGTAGGTGGCCATTCGCCGAACGGAGATTGATTGCTTGTCATTTGCTCATATGTTCTATCACTGATCCTAGCAATTAGCTAAGCCATTCATTTAGTTTCTAAGTCTATCTCTACAGGCCATTAGGATTTTACCTAGTTTGTTAGAGCCCAGCCATTTACTCTGATCAAAAACCCTCTCATCCGACATCGCTATACCAACTCCCCATTCCTTGTCAGTTGGTGAGGCTTCAGCTAGTGTACTGTTTCCAGTTTTCATTAGCAGATCTTGAAGTTTTCTATTTTGCTCGAATTTTGCATTGACTGCAGTGGCCATTATTTCCGTGGATATTTCATTCCAGTTCTCTTGATTGAAATTGGCTATATGTTTAGATAGATAGTTTATCTCTCGGGGGTTTGTGGTGCTCATGATTTTGTTCCTGGTCACATAATCATTAAACCTTTCAGCTTTTTTTGACATGTAGAATTGCTCAACGCAGCAGTAATTTCTATTACCTACTTCGAATTGAGATGGGTGGAAATTTGAAAGGAAGGCGTCAGATCTGAAGAATGCTGTTACATTCCCCTTTGTTTTTACTACCGTTTTTTCAGGTCTCATGTCTTCCGGGAGTAAATGTAGTGTTTCTACAGTGTATTTTTCACTATCCACTATGAGTGTGTCACCCGACATGGTTGCCTTTCTGTTGTTGGCATAAGCCGCTTTCAGGTAGGGGCGGAGGAAGGTTCTTTTTCGCTCTACTTCTTGAGGGAAGTCCTCATTTACAAACAGTTTATTTTGGCGATTTTTGTTCAACTTGTCCCTTTTTTCCCAAATTTCTTGTCTGTCTCTAAGGGATAAGAAACGAACTAGTATTGACGGGGGATCTTGTTTCGGGAATTTCTTGTCCCTGTGGCATTTTTCTATGACTATTCTTTCCTCTGCGTCAATTACCCCTAATTCTTTCTTCATAATCTCATAGACCTTATTCCTGCACTGAATGTTTGTTTCATTGTTTTGTGAGGGAATACCCTCAAAGCGTAAGTTTGATCTCCTGCTGTAGGCCTCCGCCTTAATATTCCTCTCTCTATTTCTATCTGAGTCTACCTTAATCCTGTTGCTGTTTGACTGAATTGACTCAATGGTCGTTTGCATTGTCTGAATGGTCTCTGCATTTTCTCTATCGTTCTTTTCTAGGTCATCTATCTTACCATAGGCGAAATCAAGAGATCCTTTCAATCCGGAATTTTCCATCTCTAGCTCTGTCTGCTTCTCTTCCAGCTTTTCTATTTTTGTGAGGAATGAGAGAAGTACAAGTGGGATGTTGTCTGAATTAAGTACAATTTGCCTGGGATCAATCTCTTCCTGGCATGACTGCTCTAACTCTCCTAAGCATGCAAAAGGTATCTCAGTCTCTTGATCTGATATATCTTGACGATCGTCAGAGTGAACACTTGCGTCGTCTGATTCAGAATCCTCTGTTTCTACTACTTGTAGTTCTTCACGTACCTGTTCTCTCTCTCCTCGCACTTTGTTCGAAGTTGTTTGAGTGCGTGATGGGGTGGGCATAGCGGTTTTACTCGCTTTTACGCTTCCCTCCTCTGGCAGCTTTTCCTTTCCTACACTGAACGTGTATTTAGTGATTTTGGGTGGGCTGCGTTGTGAGTGTGGGGTCACCTTCTTCCCATCTTGACCCTTGTGTGCCGTCATCTTTCTTGTCTTGACCGCGGAGGCCATTACTGATCTCGATACGGAATCCAGTTAAATCTCTTCAATCCTAAGTATCTTATTTCTCAAAATTAGATTAACTGATAGCGTGTCGTTGCTATTTTCATACGATATGTTTTAGAGCTTTGTATTCATACTAGGAATACTTTTATGGGTTACGTCGATCGGAGCTATCTAGGCTAGATGTGTCTCCATTGGCATGACGTCATAAGTTCACCTTACGCCGCACGAGTTATTCCACATTGAAAGGGTGGCGTACCTGGCCACAATTGAACATCTGATAACTGGAAATGTTTTTAGGAAGATAGTTGCTTCCTGTGCAACTTTACCTTGATATTGTATTCGGCTATTTCATTGAACTATCAGGGCTTATTAATATACGTTTTTTCTTTCTAAACGGAACTACAAGACAGAATGAGCAGTTTAAACCGCTGACGTTTTGATAAGCTAATAACATCAGATTTTAATCACTGGCAACTCCACCCCTACCCCCTAGGTGCAGTATATCACGACTGCTAATTAGATTGATGGTATAAGCATATCCCAGCTGCTAGTCTAGCCTGATGGGGTGATCGTAGTCAGCAAAGCCTTTTACTTCCTCGATTCTAATTACTTCGGTGTCACAGAAAAATAACTATTTCAATTACCACGGTTTGACCACTGGTCAGTGGTTAGATGCCCCAGTCCTTCACAGGTCAGCCACGGTTTGACCACTAGTCAGTGTTTGACCCTTGATGCCCCAATCCATCACAGGTCAGCCACGGTTTGACCACTGGTCAGTGGTTAACCCTTGAGGCCCCAGTCCATCACAGGTCAGTCCCGGTTTGACCACTGGTCAGTGGTTAACCCTTGAGGCCCCAGTCCATCACAGGTCAGTCCCGGTTCTATCACGATGCAAAGCTATGTTTGGTATCTATGTAAGAGTATCTTGGTTGTATGATTATATGTGGTATTTCTGTGCTAGTCACTAGGTGACAGGCTTCTAACCAGAAACACTAATACCACAACAATATAGCTACAGCCGTTGCATAAATCGTTTCCTAGGGGTTTGAATAATACAGAGGTTTTATTGTAATCCATCTCCAAAGCGTACACATTAGGATGGTCGTTTTTGTCTTTTCATCTACTTTCTCTTGAGATGGAAAGAGGGATTCTGCATTCAATAGTCATTGTGTCATTCTATGGTGAAAGTCCCCCATAGTAAAATATAGACAATGTATTAGCTAGAGCTGCACTCAGCACTATCGAACTCGAGAGGCTGGATAACTGAAGCAAGACGAGCCGGGCTCGAGTAGTCAACTCGTTGACACGTCTATGTAGGGAACACACACCTAAAATCAACACTAACAAAATAGTTTACAATTCCCAGTGTATATAGGCAGTGTTGAGTGTTATACTGACTCTGTATACTGACTCTGTACACGTTTAAAGGTAAAGGAATTCGGTTTATAGTCTTGTATCCACCGAAATGTTCACACGACCTTCCTTCCCTAGCAGGCACTGTACACACGGAAACCATTTCAATCCGACAAGGGATATTCCAGAGCAGCTGGCAGCATATAGCGCACAAGCTCTAAGCACTGTCTTTTCTAAACCTAGGTACCCATTTTACAGCTGGGTAGACTGCGGCAATATGGAATAAACTGTCATGCCCAAGAAGAGATCAAAGTGCCTCGGCCGTGAATTGAACCAGCGACCTACTGATTACTAGTCCGACACTTAACCAACTGAGCTACTTTGTCCTCTTTATCAACCAGTGGTTATTATGAAGCATTCGGCAGTCCATTTTAAGATAAACATGAAAATGCTAATACATCTCCGTCAGTAGGTATTTATTTCTTATTTGCTGGGCTGAATATTACATATTTATCTAAAAAATGACGTGTGTCAAAATGGTGGTGAGCTCATGGGCTGATCTCTCTCCGTGAGTGCAGCACTACTTTTAACCAATTTACACGATGGGTGAAGCCCTAGCAAAATATGCCATAGCAAAACATCCTGAGAAATAGTTGACTGACAAATGTCGTTGCTACGGCAACCGTCCCTCTCCAACTATTCAATGTGTTTCGCTCTATCTGATTAGTTGTGTGCGCAATATTGTCTAGCCGTATGTGAATAATAGAAGCAAATGGTTTTGTACATATACCTTTTGACAAAAACGTACATACACACATACATACATAGACACATAAAATGACATACATACATACAAACATACATATATGTATAAACATACATACATATATACATACATAGAAACATACAGACATATACATGTATGTACATACATACATACAACCATACACACATACTTACTTAAATATATACATAGATACATACTTATATACATACATACATACATACATACATACATACATACATACTTATATACATACATACATACATACATACATACATATAACCATACGACCTTACAACCATACATGCATACATACATACATACATACATACATACATACATACATACATACATACATACATACATACATACATACATAAATAAATACATACATACATACTTAAATACATACATACATACTTATATACATACATACATACATACATACTTAAATACATACATACATACTTATTTACATACATACATACATACATACTTAAATACATATATACATACTCATATACATACATACATACATACATACATACATACATACATGCATACAACCATACAACCTTACAACCATAAATGCATACATACATGCATACATACATACATACATACATACATCATAAATACATACATATATACATGCATACATACAGTCATGCATGCATACATAGATTCATATATACGTATACACATGCATAGATACATGCTCGCACGCATACATTTACATATACATACATCTGTCTGACATTATATACATTATATACTTATATACATACATACATACATACATACATACATACATACATACATACATACATATAACCATACGACCTTACAACCATACATGCATACATACATACATACATACATACATACATACATACATAAATAAATACATACATACATACTTAAATACATACATACATACTTATATACATACATACATACATACATACTTAAATACATACATACATACTTATTTACATACATACATACATACATACTTAAATACATATATACATACTCATATACATACATACATACATACATACATACATACATACATACATACATACATGCATACAACCATACAACCTTACAACCATAAATGCATACATACATGCATACATACATACATACATACATACATCATAAATACATACATATATACATGCATACATACAGTCATGCATGCATACATAGATTCATATATACGTATACACATGCATAGATACATGCTCGCACGCATACATTTACATATACATACATCTGTCTGACATTATGATTTTGACAGTGTTGTTGTTGTTTTGAGATGCTGACCAAGGTGTAGTCCGGCAGTTTGCATTGGTGACTGTAAGCTGGTTAGCTGGTCGTTTGACTTGAGCTGACCCGCCCACCAGGGGGTCGTAAACTGATTTGAGAACTGCCAATCAACATAGGCTATTGTGATATTTATGCCCAATGACGAGCAAATTTGACTTAAATGCATTCTGCATTTAGTGAGTGTAGTTGTTTACCATGAATGCATGCCAAAGCGCCCTCAAATGGCTTGACCAGACAGTTGAAGTTGATATCACGTTTTTACACACACACACACTCACACACACAGCAGTTTATTTGACTAGTTAATCATTGTTATTTATAGGTATGTTTGAATTATGTACCCTCGGGTAATTCATTTAACCCTTTACACACCTAGAATATATCAAAGGTTCTTAGGTTCACCCATCCATAGCCACAGCACCTTAATTCATTCACTTAACCCTCTGCCACCCAGAAATAGTTCAGGGTTATCCTGATAACCCATTTATGGCCAGAGCAACTGAAGATCAATCATTTATCCCTTTACCCAACGAGAATATATTAAAAGTTAACCCATTTATGACCAATGCCTCTTAAGATCAATTATTCAACCTTTTGCAACCAAGAATATTAAGGGTTATATAATTAACAGATTCATGGCCAGAGCACCTGATGACCATTCATTTAACCTTTTGCCACCGAGAATTAGTTAAGGATTATTTTTTTAACCCATTCATGGAACGAGTAGCTGGTTACCAATCATTTAACCACTTACCCACCAAGAATATACTAAAAGTTGTTACATCAAGCCATTCATGGCCATTGCACTTTTGCAGCCCATGATATGTTAAGGTATTTCAATTTAACCCATTCATGGCCAGAGCACCTGATGACCGTTCATCTGACCCATTACCCACCAATAATATATCTATGGTTGTTAAAATAACCCATTCATGGCCAATGTACCTTAATATCATTCATCTAACATTTTGCAATCCAGGATATGCTAAGGGTTAGTTAATAAACCCTGGCCAGAGGACCTAATGACCATACCTTTAACGCTTTTTAGTTAAGGGTTATTTTAACCCAAGTATGGCCAGAGTACCTGAAGATCAATCATTTAACCCTTGCAACCCAGGATATGTTAAGGGTTATTTACTTACAGCATTCATGGCCAGAGGACCTGATGACCATTCATTTAACTTTTTACCTACCAGGAATATATTAAAGGTTTTTGATTCAACCCATTCATGACTAGAGCACAGTAATGTTATTCATTTAACCATTTGCCACTCAGAATTAGTTAATGATTGCTTTATTAACCCATTTATGGCCAGATCACCTTAGCATTCATTCCACCCTTTGAAACCCATCATTAATTAAGGATTATTTGATCAACCAAATGTATGCACTCAATTGGATATTGAATATTAAAATGAATAGTTGAAATAAAGTCAAGATGATGTTTTCAAACACACACTCATACACACAAGTGCTTGTTTCTTCAAGTTGATCCTTGTTATCATATGAATGCATTATGTAATGCATGAAGATAAGTATGTATTATCATTAACCCATGCATAGCCAGCGAACCTTAATAGGGCTGTCCCACTGCTAAATTCATATACGAATTTTTGACCATGTCAAATCTAAGAGGGAAGCCACGAATTTGCCCAAAATTTGTTGAAAATCACGTTGGCAGGATGTATACTAATTGTACGAAAAAGATACGAAATCATACGAAATCTCACGACACTAGCTACGATTGATGTTCGACAACATCCTTATATTGCGACATAGTACGTTTTATATCGGAATTTGTCGTAAATAGACGAACATAGTCGTACTTGTGTACAAATATGAAGGTGCGCATGTATATGCATGTGTGCGAAAATATACAAACTAATACGCATACATACGACATACATACGCATATATACGCCACTTGTACATCTAATTACGACAATATTCGTCAATATACGAACATGTTCGACTAGAAAATTGCAAATTACAATACGATTTTAAATCACCATCAATTCGAGACTTCGTGTGTTAATTTTGGCCGAATAACCTGCTTGTTTATGATAAAGTTTGAATGTTCAAGTCAGAAGGTACAATTATTTTCTGTATGAAGATCTACGTCAAGGTACGAATACATACGAAAATGAACGATATGCCACGAATTGATGTTTATCAATCCACAACAATATACGATAATTTACGAAAATATACGAACATATACAAAACATGTTCAACTATGTATGTCAATGTACAACAAAAAACACATCACTACGACAAAGGTATTTGCCGCACACAAAAGTTTTACATGTAAAACTTTTTTTTTCAAAATCGCGGCTTGAGCTACGAAAAACTAAGAATAACTGCGAACAACCACGATAAGCTAAGAAAAGCTAAGACAACCTGCGAATTTCCAATTCGCACCTTGACTTACCCTAAAAGTCGTACGTGGGACAGAACCTTAAGATCAATCATTCAACCCTGAGCGATGCCAATTGTTCAGTAATGCTGCTCTCCCACATACGAATTTTAAGGTGCGACAAGGTGCGAATTAAAAAATCGTAGTTATTCGAGTGTTGTCGTGATGTATCGTGGTTGTTCGCAGTCAGTGTTAGGTTTTCGTAGGCAATGCTGCGAATTTAAAAAAAAGGTTTACATGTAAAACTTTTGGGTGCGACAAAAATACTGTCGTAAGGAAGTCATTTTTAGTTGTACATTGTCGTACATTGTCGAACATCGTTGTACATTGTTGAACATCTTATCGTAATGTGTTGTACATTGTCGTATGTAATCGTACATTCACGTACATGTGCGTACACTCGTTTAATGTACGACAAAGTGTCACTATATACATGACCCACTTCAAAATGAAAAAATAGGCTATAGGCCAAAATTTAATATACAAAGCCACGAATTGACAGTGATTTCACCATACATCGTAGTGTACTTATGAATTTTGCCATTTTTAGTTTGAAAACTTTCGTTATTAATCGAGTATTGTCGTAAGTAGACGTACAACTGGCGTATATATGCGTATGTATGACGTAATTATTCGTGTTTATGTCGTGCATATTCCCACATACTCGCATACATACGCAGCTTCATATCCGTAGCCAACTACGAATATGTTCGCCTACCTACGACTTAGTATGATAGAAAACGTACAGTATCGCACCTCTCATGCTGTAGTCGTACATCAATCGCACATGCTGTCGTACGATGTCGTATACTTTCGTAGTTGAACGTACATATCTCACGAATGAAGGAAATCAGCAATTTTATAGCCAATTCGTTGCTTCAAGCGTACACTTGAGGTTGTGTATGTTCGCACATTGAATTCGTATGTGGGAGACCAGCATAAGAGTTCTAATATTTAGTTTGGTTAAGGTAGTTTGATTGTGTGTGTTTTTTTTGTTTTGTTTTTTATTCTCTGCCTCTTAACTTCCTGCGCATGATTGAGTATGACTTAGAAACCAAACCTGGCGAGGAAGGTTGCTGAACTCAACGAAGGCAAATGGCCGCCACGTTGTTACTGTCATTCATGCAGTGCGCAATAATTTTGCACATTGAATGACATAATTTTAAGCAATCTGATTGGTTAATATTGCTCCTGCTCTCTATTGAATATGACCATAACTAAAAATGCGTCATCTATTCTCGGATCGACAGCCGTAGTAGGAATAAATAATACATTGAAAATAAAGTTAAACTAATAAAAAGGAAAAGTGATACAAATAGTGACAATTGACAATTTTTAAAGATGTTTCTCAGACAAACTGGACAAACTGGAATTAAGGCGAGTTTTTAGCAATGGCAGTCTACGCATATTCAAAACTAAATCAATTGCGCGTTTTCAAAATATACTTTCTTATCAAAAACTGTTTGGGGCAAGATTTATTGAAATAACATTATTCGGAAAAGGTGCCATTTTTCAAAGAAATATCTTGATTGTAAATCGTTTTAATTAAGGAAATTCTGTATTTTGTTTGACATTAGCGGTATTTCACATTCAGATTAAGGAAATTAGTTGAATTTAGATGTATGTACCTTATAACCCCATATACACCACACATTTTTATACGCCACACCACCAATGTCAAAGAGGGGGTGCTTATTATCAAGGAGCACATTCATCAAAAGCTTTCACAAGAATGCCACTGGCGCAGGGACGTGTAGGACAGGATGGATATGGCGACATCTATCGTCAGTTATTAACCCTGGTAGTGCTGTGACCGGGCAGGCCTGGTCTTGCAGTGTTGCACTCAGAAACCAAGATCGGGAAGATCTGATCAAAAGCTGCCATCTTCATGTTTTTTGCGAACTGACACTACACGATTTAACCCTTATGCTGCTGGTGGCTAAGTTGACCAGTACAAAATAATGCAAAAATCATGAAAAAACACCGAAACCCTGGTATATGGGTACTCATGTGAAAGTACTCAGTGAGAGCTTTCAAATGAGTACCAACATGACAGGGTTTGGTTGGTTTTCAGAAATATTGGCGTCATTGTACTTTGGACGAAAGTAGCCTCAGCATTGGAGGGGTTAAACGTGTGCTCACCAGGATAGGTGAGATACAAATGTCGCCAGTCCCAACATGCCTTTCTCTGTCATCCTGATAGATTACAACAAAATATTTGATTTTATTTGCACTGATTCCCTACCTGTGCACGGCAGAGAATGAATATGGATATGCTTGTTTGATAAGAGGATTATTCTGCCTGCTATCTTGAAAGTGGTTGCTATGGCAACCACAACCAAAACGAAGTTGCTTTTTAAGGGGGCTTGGGACCTTCGCACCTTTAAATAGGGTGTTTTGTGTATGTTTTTGATATGTGAAAGTTGAAAAGGATTTCTACTTATTCCCCCGAACTAGAACTCTCAACTGGAACCACAAATGACAAAGGAAGACTTTTTGAGAAGCTGCCTTCTAGAGAACAGGTCTCCTTAAGCACCCAGCTCTGATGTTTATCTAGACCCATAATGACGCAACCTTATCTGATCTCCCCTGGAAGCTGTGCTATACTGGCTGATTGACACGAACTGTGGGTTAGTTCCTGAACAAGTCTCCTAAAGCACCCAGCTGTGATGTTTATCTAGACCCATAATGGCCCGTCCTTATCTGATCTCCCCTGTAAGGTGTGCTCATGTGGGTTAGTTCATGGATAGGTCCAGAATGTGTATTCTATCAAATGGAAGTTTCCTATTACTCAGAAAACTGGCAATGCTCAGTTATAAGTGATTACATTGCAATTAGAGTATTGAATAAAAAAAATGTGATTTGTGTGCATCAGCTGTCTTACTTTACAGATGTAGGTCTGACAGTTGAGGTAAAACCAATCAAATGTTCCGAAATATTCTAGTGTGTGTTGTAGGCAGTATGTTTAGGATTTATCTTACCTAGGTGAACAGGGTTTTCCTATAGGGACACGACACGGGCCCGTTTTCGATATTGTTACTGGCTCTTTATGGGTGCACTAGGTATTGATATTGGCTTAGTTTTTACTTTCTGGCCTTATATCATTTCATATTGTAATAGGCCCATTACGGGCCTGTTATAACGGGTTCAAAACCTGTTACAGGCCCGTAACGGGCCCGTCAAAATAACGGGCCCGTACGGGCCCATCAATTTTTACCTGTGTAGGAGAGTACATTTAGATGCTGTCCCCTGGACAATGTAGAGTCTGGATGTATCCTTACAATTGGAAGAAGCCCCAGAAGTAAGAAAAAGAGGGGTTTTGATGGAATTAAATCTCTTCTGTACATTAGAGAAAAAGGAATCTGAGTGTTCCCTTTCTAGTCCACTAATTCAGGTACTAAGTAAACTATTGGATATTCAATCCATTCTATCAATTGATTATTCCCTTGCTTACTCAGTCATTCTATTGAAAATGTTAGGTGCTGCAGTAATGTGCACTTATATTTATTGCATGTGGGGAGAAGGGGAACATCAAAGAATCATGCCAAATATATCAATATTAACCCAAAAAGTTGTATAAGGGAGCGGAAAGACATAAAGCTGTATGAATTATAGGGCTGCATTTAACAGCTCTTTACAGAGCTTTCTGAAATCATCATACTTCTCATTTTTTTAAACAACCTCATTGATCATAGAAAGCTGAAAATGGTCTTTTTTACTTTTTTGATATCTGCTCCAGTTATTTCTTAATTCAACTTCAAAAATGAGGAAGAGTGAAATTCATCAAAATATTATTGATCATAATTTCAACTTGCTCTAAAATCCTTTCCAAAATAATTTAAGAAAATAACAAAAAATAACTATATGCCCAAGGATGTTTTGTATGCAATATGTAAACACAACACATGTGCCGCACCATTATTGAAGTTTGGAGGTTGTTCGCAATAAAATATGTATAAGAATCCTCATCTCTGCCTTTCTACCCTTGGGCAATTGTGAAAATGTTACACAATGAAATTGAAATATTTGACCTCTCCAAAGTCTCGGCTTTCATAGAATATATACTGGGGTTTTCTTGTACATTGACCAAAATATTGGTCAATCTTTACATGGAAGTCTCATTTAAAGAACGAAGGCCCCGAGCCCCCTTAAGTATAGAAATCGATCCTAACAATCTATACTAAGGTGATGCATTCCTGGAAGGTGATCTAGACAATTGATGTCATGCTTATCAAAAGTAACATCACATAATTCCACAATTCAAGGTGATTGATCCCTTTACTTTACCAGTTAAACTCAAGATATTTTCTTTTTCATAATAGAAAATCTAAGTATTGATTTGGGTGGAGAAATCGCCATCACTATATAAATTTGCAAATATTTTGGCTATTTTTTGTGTCTAATAACGAGCTGTAGATGTCAGCCAGCTTTAAATCGTTGCCATGGCAATCACAGATCGGCTCTAGTATGCCTTAAATCTTCAAAATGACTTTTGTGATATTTACTACCACTGTGAAAAGTTTCATGCTTTTATCGCAAAGTGCACAATTACCTCCTAAATTGTACCTTATCCGCTGGATCACTAGAGAGAGTGAGAGATACAGATATAGATATATTGTCATATATACAGGCTAAGAAAATATGGGCAGGCTTGTGAACTTTTCTTCCGAATTATGGACAAAATATGTGTATTTCAAAGGCATGCATTTAGGAATGATTAATTGTTGATATATTGAAAAAAAAATGTTAAGTGGAATCCAAACATGAAAACTAGGCAGGAATACATCAACAATCAAGAATGTCTAGATCTATTAAAAAGGTAATAATTATGGAATGAATATATGTACATGTCAACATTGTTTTGGAGGCATATCTCTTTATCCATGAATAACAAATATGGTTTGGTAAAATTATTAAATGTTGCCATGGAACTAAAGCTACAGTGCATAGACATATTGAAAATATCAAAGTTAGTATTGTGTGTGGAGATTATTGCCCGTTCTGCTATGGTGGTTAGTTTGAATATCCCCTTGCTATTTAGTCATTCTATTGCAAAATGAGGTGCTGCTGCGATGTTCACTTGTTATTCCACTTCGGTACCATGCGAGTGTGTTTATCACAGGATAGGGACAGGGGACAACATCAATGATATCTTCTAAGCATCAACTGTATTAATGATGCGTCCTTCAATGAACCATCAAGTGAAAGGAAGTAAGTGAAGGTTATCTGATATGTGCCGTCGATGATTACTGGTATTCTAATGTCATATACCCCAAAATTATAAAACCACCAATTCATGTTTGTGTGTGTGTGTGTGTGTGTTCGCATATAGAAGCATGGGAATTGGAATGACAAAACAAAAACTACAAAATACTTAAGGTCTTATGATAAAATCAAGTGTATTGGTACTAGACGGCTTTACTTTGGGCTTGAGCGAAAAGAAAAAAAATTAACGGAAAGGGGGAAAAAGAAGAGAAAGTAATAAAATATATATTATATATCGATAAATGAGATTACTGATAGGGCAGTTTTACATTTAGTACCAATGTACTACTATAAACTGAAGGACATGCACATTGCGAAAGTTCCCTTTGCCAGAAATATGAGCCAGGCAACCAGTCATTGCCTGAGATGTATTTACCTTCTTACTTTCTGTGGAGGGAGGATAAATTAAAAGTTGTATTCATGATCCCTCCTTAATGGCCAGTGAAAAATAAAGTTTTATTCATCCTCCCTCTATAGGTGTAGGGTAAAACGTTTTATTTACTCTCCCTTTAGAGTGGTTAGCAAAACATAAAAGTTTGATCTACCTGTCACCTGGAATTGTCCGGTAAAAAGAAGGTTTTAGTCACTCTCCCTCTGGAGTGGTCGGGTAAATCCATTGCACTAAACTTACAGTACATAGACGTAGTGAAAATGTCAAAGCTTGTCAGGATTGTTCATGGAGACTATTGCCCTTTCAGCTATGGTGTTTAGTTTTATTATTCTCTTGCAATTCAGTCATTCTATTGAAAATGTTAGGTGCTGCAGCAATGTGCACTCATATTTATTGCATGTCGATACCATGAGTTTGTTCATTACACGATAGGGAGAAGGGAAAACATCAAAGAGTCATGCCACATATATCAAAGCATCAACTTATTAATAATGCATTTCTTAATGAACCACCAAGTGAAAGGTCTAACGGTTTGTTTTGATTTTGATGAACTCCCAGTGCATTTCGAAATAAATCACTATGGGGAATCAGGAAGTTAGTGAGAGGTATCTGGCATATGCCTTCAATGATTACTGCAGATCGTATGATAAACTAAAGTGTATTGGTATTAGACAGCTATACTTTAGGCTCAAATGAAAAACAAAAAAGTAAAAAAAAAAAGAATGGAAAGGGGGAAACAGAAGACAAAAAATAGATATTAGATATTGATAGATAAGATATAACATTACTGATAAGGCTGTTTTACATTTTGTACCAAATGCATACTACTATACACTAAAGGACATAGACAACGACATGTACATTGTTGCGACTCTGGCAAGACAAGTTACCTTTGCTAGAGATTTGACCCAGGCAACCAGTCACTGCTTAAGATTGATTTACTTTCTTTCTTTCTGTTGAAGGAGGATAGATAAAAAGTTGTATTTGCCCTACCCCTGGAGTGGCCATTAAAGATAAAATTTCATTACTCTCCCTCTAGAGTGGCCAGGTGAACCTAAAAGTTTTCTTTGTTGGGTAAAAATAAAGTTTTGTTCATTCTCCCTATGGAATGGACGGGCAAATCCATGGCATTGTACATAGACATATTGAAAAATCAAAGTTCATTAGTTTTGTTTATGGAGGCTATTGCCCTTTCTGCTATTTTAGTAACTTTGATCATTCTCTTGCTATTCAGGCATTCCATTGAAAATGTCAGGTACTGCAGCAGGTGCACTCATATATATTGCATGTTGGTACCATGAGAGTTTATCTATTACACGATAGGTAGCAGTGAAAACATCAAAGAGTAATGCCACATCTATCAAAGTATCAACTGTATTGATAATGCATTTCTTAATAAACCACCAATTGAAAGGTCTAACGGCTTGTTCTGGTTTGAAGGTAACTTACTCCAAGTGCATTTAGCAAATATTCACTACAGGGATTTAGGTAGTTAGTGAAGGGCATCTGACATATGCCATCAATGAGTACTGGTTCTCTAATGTCATACCCCCTTAATGATAGAAACACCAATTCATGTGTGTGAGTGTGTGTTTGCGTGTGTGTGTGTGTATGTGTGCATTCACGTATAGATGCATGGGAATAGCAATGGTAAAACAGAAACTACAAAACACTACAGGTCATATTATAAACTCAAGTGTATCGGTATCGGAGAGCTAAACTTTGGGCTCGAACGTAAAAACAAAAAAAGCCCCCCAAACAGCAGAAAGGTTGAAAAAGAAGAAAAAGGAATCAAAACAAAATTGATTTTAGATATTTGTAGATAAGATACAACATAATTGATAAGGCTGTTTTATACTATTACTATAAGTTCGTTAGTTTTGTTTATGGAGGCTATTGCCCTTTCTGCTATTGTAGTAACTTTGATCATTCTCTTGCTATCCAAGCATTCCATTGAAAATGTCAGGTGCTGCAGCAAGTGCACTCATATATATTGTATGTTGGTACCATGAGAGTTTATCTATTACACGATAGGTAGCAGCGCAACATCAAGGAGTAATGCCACATCTATAAAAATATCAACTGTATTAATAATACATTACTTAATAAACCACCAATTGAAAGGTCTAACGGTTTGTTCTGGTTTGAAGGTAACTAACTCCAAGTGCATTTAGCAAATATTCACTATGGGGATTTAGGTAGTTAGTGAAGGGTATCTGACATAGGCCATCAATGAGTACTGGTTCTCTAATGCCATACCCACAAAAATGATAAAAACACCAGTCCATGTGTGTGTTTGTGTGTGTATGTGTGTGTTCACATATAGATGCATGGGAATGGCAATGGCAAAACAGAAACTACAAAACACAACAGGTCATATAATAAACTCAAGTGTATCGGTATCGGAGAGCTAAACTTTGGGCTTGAACGTAAAAACAAAAAAGCCCCACCAAAAATGGAAAGGCGGAAAAAGAAGAAAAAGGAATCAAAACAAAATCGATTTTAGATATTCATAGATAAGATACAACATTACTGATAAGGCTGTTTTATACTACTATAAATTGAGGGACATGCAGATGGACAAAGACATGCACATTGTTCCAACTCTCCCAAGAAAAGTTCCCTTTGCTGGAAATATGAGCTTCATTCTTTTGGTGGAAGGATAATAGATAAAAAGGTTCATTCACCCTCGCTCTGGTGTGGTTGGGTAAATACATGGCACTAAACCCACAGTACATAGACATATCAAAAATTCCAAAGCCTGTTAGTATTGTTATGGAGACTATTGCTCTTCCTGCTATGGTGGTTAGTTTGATTATTCCCTTGCTATTCAGTTATTCTATTGAAGATGTTAGGCGCTGAAGCAATGTGCACACATATTTATTGCATGTTGGAACCATGGGAGTTTTTTTATTACACGAGAGGGAGAAAGAAAAACATGAGAGAGTCATGCCGCATCTATCAAAGTATTAACTGTATTAATAATGCATTTCTTCATGAAGAACCAAATGAAAGGTATAACATTTTGCTGTGGTTTGAAGGTAACTAACTCCCAGTGCATTTAACAAATATTCACTATGGGGAATTAGTAAGTTAGTGGAGGGTATCTGACATATGCCATCAATGAGTACTGGTACTCTTACTGGTGTACGTGTGTGTGTGTGTCATGGTGCAAAATCAAAAGTAAAATTTTTATAAAGAGTAGGACAGTGACACATTTCATATCTCAAATATAAGAAAGGATGATTCATATGTTTAATATCTTTAGCCCTGTTAGTCCTAGTCTATCTATTCCTACTAATCTTTTCTGGCCCTATTTTGCATCACAAATGTGAAACGTTCACTAAATAATGAATATGATTTTGAGACTTTTGAAATACAAAATATTTACCGCTGTAGTTCATATCTTGATATTTTAAGGATGATTGGCCTCAGTAGACCTTCTATACATGTGATAATGAGTCATCTAAAATGTCAAAAATATGTAATGTGGTGGTTCATATTATTAAAGGTTTATTAGCCCTACAAGCCCTCTCCCTAACCCATCAGGTCCTACTTTGATTTTATCAAGCTCTAGATCATATTACAAATGAAGTCAACAATAGTCAGAATAGATTTATGAGATCCTTTGCAATAAACTTACGAGACAAGACAGTTCTTTCTAGGTTAGGGGCAATTAGCCCTACAAGTCCTGCACCCCTACACTCAGTGTTGACCCTATATCATGTTACGCAATGGGATAATCCATGAAATTTTGATTAAAGTCATGAAATACGAGAAATATAAACTGATGTATGGTGGTGCCCTACCTGCTTACATGTCTACATGTATCTTGTCTACATATTATCTTTTCTAGTCCTATATGCGATTGCGAACTAAGAGAAAGTACGCTTTTAAACTTAGAGAGGTATGGCACTGTCTCTGTTGATATTTAAAAAGTTAGACAAGATAATGCAGCTTTAGATATTAAATTAGCCCCACTTATCCTAGGCATTTCTTTCCCCTTTCACACACAATACAAACATTTTTTCGATAAAGGCTTAGATTAAAGTAATGGTTGTTTTCAACAGGAGTCTTAAGCCCAGAAATCTAGGCTAATCTCTACCTAGTGCTGCCCCTTTTTAAATACTTACCTCTTCTTAGTGTTGCCCCAATTCAGCGCGCATCTCCCCCTAGAGCTGCCCCTTTGAGCAATCACCTCTCCCTATAGTGCTGCCCCTTTTAGCACTCACCTCTCCCTAGTGCTGCCCCCTTTTAGGAATCCCATCTCCCTAGTTCTGCCCCTTTGGACACCCACCTCTCCATAGAGCTGCCCCTTTTAGCACTCACCTCTCCCTATAGTGCTGTCCCCTTTTAGCACTCACCTCTCCCTAGAGCTGCCCCTTTTAGCACTCACCTCTCCCTAGTGCTGCCCCCTTTAGCAAGCATCTCTCCCTAGTGCTACCCCCTTTCAGCAATCACCTCTCCCTAGTGCTGCCCCCGTTTAGCACTCACCTCTCCCTAGAGCTGTCCCCCTTTAGCAAGCATCTCTCCCTAGTACTGCCCCCTTTCAGCACTCACCTCTCCCTAGTGCTGCCCCCCTTTAGCAAGCATATCTCCCTATTGCTGCCCCCTTTCAGCAATCACCTCTCCCAAGTGCTGCCCCCTTTGGACACCCACCTCTCCCCAGAGCTGCCCCTTTTAGCACTCACCTTTCCCTAGTGCTGCCCTCCTTAAGCAATCATCTCTCCCTAGTGCTGCCCCATTTTAGCACTCACCTCTCCCTAGAGCTGCCCCGTTTGGACACCCAGTTCTCCCTACAGCTGCACCTTTTACCACTCACCTCTCCCAAGAACTGTCCCCTTTTAACATGCAATTTTCCTATCTAGCGCTGTCCCCTTTCAGAACTCACCTCTCATAATGGCTGCCCCCCCTTGAATACTCACATCTCCCTAGTGTTGCCCCCTTTTAACACTGTTAACACTCCCAAGTCTTTTCCCCTTTTTACACTTACCTCTCCCTCGAACTGCCACCTATGCAACCATTTACTTCTAAAGAGTCCACATGGTCTGACAGAAATGAAAATATTTCTATAAAAATAATTTTCTGAAAAATACTAGTCGGAAAGTAGCTTTTTCAGTTGATTTAAACATTCCCTCATGAACATTTTTTAAATATATATATATATATATATATATATATATATATATATATATATATATATATATATATATATATATATATATATATATATCCATTTGGTGAGTAACATTTAAAGATGTTAGACCATTATTAACAATATAAGAATGACATTTTACATCTGTTTCCAAATATGGTTCATGTTCAGCTGATGTTTAATGAGTAAAACCATGCATTCAATCCAGGTACATTTGAATTCACGGTGACAGTTCTATCTGCATCCAAGTGAAGACATTGCACAATGGTTATGAAAGAAGGGAGGAAACTCATTTATTTAGGCACGTTTTGTGTACAGTATAATTGGTGTCAAAATGCTATGAATATCATGAATCTGAGTAGCATTTATATCTGTTTGCATAGAAATTATTTTATGTTAAAACATTTTTGTGAAATTTTACAGTCAGTAAAGCATGAGAT